>JANHGB010009513.1:27001-45003 GCA_026283785.1 Coracopsis vasa | reverse complement strand
AAAGAACGCTGTATCAGGTTAATACTTTCAAAGCAAATAACAAATGGGAAAATACTACAGACTCAGGTATTATAGAACATCAAGAATGTACAGGCTGCTAGTAATCTACAGTTTAATACAACAGAATGAAGAAGCTGGTTTTATACCAAATTTCTTCTAAGAATAAGGTGGTTCTACAAAAGATATTCACTTATGCACTTGCACAAAGTAGTCTGAAAAATGTTTTTTTAAGAGAGAGAACTGTATTTTTGACTTTGAAACCAGTCAAAAATAAATAAGCATTTAAGAACATGGTTACAGGGCAATAAACTAAGACTACACCTAGTCTCAATAAGTGTCATCATCTACAGTACAGCAGAGAAGCATATAATCTACTTCATTATCATAGTTGGTTTTAAATGCTTTGTGATGATTCTTCGTATTTCCTAACATACTTCTTACTAGTCTACCAAAACTGAAAAAACCTTTCTGTGTACTAGGGAACATTCTCTTGTTACCTTATGTCTCCCATCTGCAGCATTTAAACCAACCATTTGTATTTTCACCACTAATAGGAAAAAGATAACTAAGTTGTTTACAGTATAAAAATTACTTCAAAATTCCCACTCAATTCAAAGAAAACATTATGCAGATGAAATTTCTCTGTCAGTGAAAGCTTAGTCTAGTATTTCAGGAGTGCTATTTCACACCTTTTCAACGATTCACACACATACAAACAAAACAAAAAACAAAACAAAACAAAATATTAACAGTCTATCTATATAACCTGAAATATACACAAGATAAAAGTTTGTAGAGCTTTACCTCCAGTCAAAGCACAGCTCTTCAGGAAGGCAGAATTTTGTTGCCTTCATAACTTTCTATTCAAACTCTCTTCCACCATCCCAGTCACATATTTTATCTCCCCCTTCCCTGTTTACTTTCTCAGCATGTCTTCAAGGTTTAGTTCTCAACCTCTGAGAAAGTGTGGAAGAAAGGACTTCACTTGAACATTGCTGCACATCATCCCCAGCACTGGAGGACACAGTTCAGAGCATCTGTTCTATCACACTATCAGCAGCTCCTTAAAAAGCTAAGTGTGGAACATTGCTACTACGCGATGAATGCTAGCTGACGTTACTGGAAGCTATTCAACTGCATCACAACCCATGTGAGTGCAGAAGTGGAAAAGTAGCGACCTTTACAATACTTTCCCCTTCATAAACCTGCTTCCCCTATTCCAGTTCGAATTCCTCTTTA
Source organism: Coracopsis vasa (assembly GCA_026283785.1). Lineage (NCBI taxonomy): Eukaryota > Metazoa > Chordata > Aves > Psittaciformes > Psittacidae > Coracopsis > Coracopsis vasa. The sequence continues at coordinate 43,764 of JANHGB010009513.1, read as the reverse complement.
GTCACACAAATGCACACAACACAAGGCAATGTAATTTCAAATGGTAATGAAGTATTTTAATCAAGATTGGCACTTCAACTACATTACAGAAAGACAAAGCAGTATATTACATACAGCAAAAGCTAATACAATATTTTAAAACTAAAATGAAACAGAAAACAATTTATCTGACTATAAGATTTCACAAGAATGACTGAATCCTATTCCTAATTCTGACACTAATCTGTTGTGAGACCATGTCCCTGTTGTGCCAGACCACGTACCGTAAAATGGGATAATACCTATGTCACAAGGGATTAGAATACTAAGGCTTTAAAGCACTGTGAAGTTTTATTCACACTTATAAACACTATAAAGTGCCTGATGTTATCTTTGTCACAACTAATATCTGAAAAATACCTTGAAAAATGTCTCAATATCTTGAAAAATAATCTTATTTTAAAACTATTGACTATCCAGAAACAAGCCTACCTTTCTGCTGTAGGGATTACTAATTACCAGATTGGTGTCATCCGAACCAGACAAAATATACTCTCCCGTATCATTCCAGCAAATTGTGTTCACCTGTGTGAATGAACAACAAATTAATTTAGACTTACATTAATTTGATTTTCAGAATATTAAATCATCAATACCCATCCAACACTACATAAATAGGAGTTAACAAATTCAATTGAAATGACATTGTTTCTAAGCAGCTAGCACAAAAAAAAAAAAAAAAAAAAAAAAAAGTGTGTGTTTTTAAAACAAATTGATAAGGGAATCAATCACCTGCTTCACCTCTGGCATCTCAATACTTCCACTGCACCTGAGGAGTCCATCAGGTAAATTAAGCTATTAAGCTTTCCCACAAAGGCCTCAGTAGCCAAAATTTTACATATTCAGGCGCTTTAATGTTCCAAATCTAGTTCACAGAGTTCTCTAAATTTGAACTTGAGAGATGCTCTCCTTATTGTATCTTCACCATATCCAGACTGTGACCATCCATTACTTTGTATACTTTTCAGTGACACCACCTTCTCAGGGATCATGTGAAAAGCACTGCAGAATCCATCCCAGATGCCTTTTGAGAAGTGTGAGTATGCTGGGAAAAAAAAGAATCCTACAGAGAGGTACAGAATTGCACTGGGATAACTTTACAGCGTATTTCCTTATCAATTCTCCTTTTCACAAGACTGTTTAATAACATGTCAATGAAATAAAGCTGTAAAAGCACTCAAAATCCAGGAAGCTCAGAAAGTACCCTTACGGCAACATGAGTTCAAGCAGCAGCTCATGCAAAAGCACCAAGGACTGCATGCATGACCATTATCAAGTAGCCTTTAAAATAGCTTTAAGTGTCAAACTGCAGCCATCAACATCTTCTGTTGGCTATATTCTGTTGGCAGAATAACTGCCTAAGGGTAATGTATCAGAGTGAACTATATAATTAGTTAATATCCCACTTTGTTCTAATCCTTTTCTTATGCCTTTTTTTTTTATTCAGATGTCTCACTCTGAGCCCAAAAGACAAAAATCTTTTTGTTTAAAATAAATACACCCATTTTAGTTACAATTTTAATCACAAGTTTAGTTAGGGTCCTTAACTAGTTAAAGTTGCAAAGTCAGAATTAGCTTTTTTATGTGGATCATATGGGCAACATCTTGACATATTCATTGAGGAGCTTTAAGAGAGATCTTTGTGTTACAACAGATATGCCTATGGCAGAGTTAGCTTAATGCTCAGCAGCAGTCAAATAATATTAGGAATCATTAGGAAATGCACAGAAAAGCAAACATCATTCTGTCAGTGTACACACATCCATGCATGACAAATCTGTGTCTTCCACACTCTGCAGTTTAGATTCATATCCCACTCCCATATTCTCCATTACTATTACTGCCCATGTGAAAACAGAAATTACAAAAATTTATTACTAGGATGATCATAGATATCAAACACCTTTTATTGCAGGAAGCAACTAATTTGCACTACTCTGGGGAGGGGATATGACAGAAGCATATGAAATCATGAATGACATGGAAAATGAAACAATTTTCTGTGGATCTTTACAGTATAGGAAATAGAAGGCTTTCAATAAAACCACCACATGGCACTTTAATAAAACTGGAATTCGTTGTCATGGAATGTCCTAAACACCAGAAGTGGGAAAATATATATATTCATCAAAGAAAAACAAAAAATTATCAGGAACAAAAATTCAACTTTCATCTCCATCTGTCCATTAGAGTGTGACATGTTCTCTAAAATACCCTTCAAAACTATCTGCTTGTCTCAACTGTCTCAGCTTTCCTCAAAAATTAGTACTAGCCACTCAGAACCAAGTTTTCAGGCTTGATCGAGTATTCATATGACCTTGCATGGCTGCTTTTATGATTTTATAACCCTGGCTGCCAATCACAAAGAACCATGCATTCCGCTAGCCCCCAGATCCATCTACCACTGAAGTAACGTGGCCTGTCAAACACAGCACAGTACCACAGCTAGTGCAAACACAAAATCCAAGAAAGTTCATTTTCATCTACATTTCCTTTCAGGCAGAAAAATACTACCATTGCCCTAGAAAAACCCAAAATGCTGATATGAGAATATAAGAATAGAAACAAGAGCAAAACACTAAAAAACCAAGGAAGCTGCTAAAAAAATAAAAAAATATGATGTAAGAAAGAAGAGCTAGCACAAACATTAAACAGTTAAGCAGGGTAGGTGTGTGGGTATGTGTGCAAAAACAAGATCTGAAGGGCATGATAGCAGAGAAAGCATCAAAGATGGAAAGGGAGGACATTATCTAAATTATAGCGTCACAAGCCTACACGAGATATCAATCATTCTCCTTCTAAATTCTGATTTCATTGCACTGATTGCCTCAGTTGAGCAATTTCAATACACCCCACCCAGGCTAAAGTTGCTTCAGAAAAAATCCTGAAGATGACATAACCAAATGTATACTAAAGGTCTATAACTAAACAGGCTTTTTATTCTGTACCAGATCACCTTCTCAACATTACTATCAACAAACTCTTTCAGTGGAATAAGCCTTGATATTTTTTTTTTTTTTTTTTACAGAAGACATCGACTTCACTGATTTTCTAGTAAGTGATCAGTCAATACACCACATTTCTTGGTGTTTAGTACAACCTACTGACAAATACTGAATAACCCCAATAAATATGTATATGGAGCACTAAAACCAGATGCTCGATATGAGCAGATTTAAAAAAAAAATTAAAAAATTCTCATGTCTCATTCCATAGTATTAAACCCACTATTAAAATATACTGTAAAATAAGAACCAACTAGAAAACTAGCCAAAGGGATATTCCATATCACAGCAAGTCATGCCCAGTATATAAACTGGGGGGGGAGTCACCCAAAAGGGACCAATTGCTGGTTGGGTGGGGCTGGGTATCAGCCAGCACGCGGTGAGCAATTGTGTTGTACATTACTTGTGTTTTCTGAGCTTTCATTTCTTCTTTTATTGTTTCCTATTGTTATCGTTGTTGTTATTGGTATTCTATTATCATTATATTTTACTTTATTTTAGTTATTTAGACTGTTCTTATCTCAACCCATGGGTTTTACATTCTTCCGATTTTCCTCTCCATCCCACCCTGGAAGGGGAAGGGAAGCTGGGGGTGAGCAACCAGCTGCATGGTACTGAGTTACTGGCTGAGTTTAAACCACGACAGCCATCCTGAAGGAGATGTACGGCACATAGGATATTTGTTTGTTACTGAACTAACTGTCTATACATAGACATGAGAATTTATTCCTCCAGATAATATTTTTTCCTTTATTTTAAAAGATAGTATTTGCTCATGTCAAAGGCTCCATACACCTATGTGTTCCGCAGTTCCACCTGTCTCAGCTTTCACAGGAACAGAACTGGGAGGAAAAATGAGCAATACATTTACTCCAATTTGATATAATTTAAGAGTTGCTTTCCCCTCTATTTTCTTCCCATTTCATCGCTGCTGGTCCAAATTGATTCTATGCCAACATTTCTCCCTTGGATTTAGCGACTCCATACCAAAAGCATCTCACCTAACTAGATTTCGTCATCATCTTACACTTCCTTTAGAGTATACATGGAAAATGGCAACTTCTGGCACACATGTGACCTCACTGAACTGGACAATGTGAATCTTTCAACAAGATCACTGGAAGGCTACAAGCAGACATCAGTGATTCAGCAAACTAATTTAACTACTACTACTTGCTAGAAACTGCGTCTTCAAATGAAGTGGCAAATTGTACTATTTCAAAGACAATGGTACCTAAACTCAGATGAAGATACTCAAAACAAAAAGGTACTGTGGTAATATTACTGCTACATAAGCACGTACACTTGAAGTAGTTAATAGAACTATTCCTTTCAAAGATATTGTACCTAAGTATGATTATATATAGTTGCATTTCCCACAGGATCTCTCTTTCATGTAACATAGATCAAATGGTAGGTAGGAAGTTGGAATTTACTTTTATCCTCAATTAGAAAAAAAAATTCTTGCCTTAAGTTGTCCACCGTGTCCAATTACACAGCTTGCTTTGTATAGAAAATACAAGTCACAACTTATTCCACAGAAGAATGCAAATGTTTTTAACTTAAAAACACAACCCAACCCCCCAAAAAACAAACTAAGCCCCACCCTCCTGCCCTCCAAAAAAAACCAACCACACCAAGAAAACCAAATTCAGAAACACCTTATGAAGACACCTATGACATTCATTCCTCCCATACGAAATACATGCTGATTCAGGAAATGGGGAGGGGGGAAGACATTAGTCATGATCATTTACCATTGATGGCATAAGCATTTTAATAAGCAAGAGCATTGTAATTTCAATTACTTTTATTTCACTGATTTTTTTTCTAAGCAAGAAGAATTTCTACTGAATTGTTGCTAGCTATAAAAGATTATTCAAAAAAAACCCCACACAGTAAATGAGGTAAGAACTCCTAATACCTCATTCTTTAAAGGTGGATAGTTCTCAGCAAATTTAATTTCTAAAGACAGTTTTCAAATTGTAGCACTATTTTAAACACCTACATATAGCACTACAAGTTCACAATTAAAACATTTTCCACCCACTAAAACAATAAAGTTACGCCACATGTTAAAGCATACTTTAAAAGCTAATACAGTCAATTCAAAATGAATTTTCAAATACATTATCCACCAGGTAGGTCCAAGCAATACCAAATAGATAACATCAAATTTGCGATCTCTGTTACATGACACAGAGATGGTTACCTAAAATAGAGAACAAATTCAGCCAATTTTTAACTAGCAGCAAAGAATTACTATTGTCATGTCCCCTGTTTTAAAAGCAAAAATTACTGTTTTTACAAAACAAAGAAAAAAATTACTAAAAAACCCCAACCAACTTCAGGAAAAGCAACTTGAAAAATTTCAGCTTAAGCTGAATTGAAAAGATAGTATAGTATAGAAAAGAAATTCTAAATTAAAAATCATTGTTACAATCTTAAATGCAAAACCTGATAAATAACTTTTTATACATAGAATCATAGAATAGTTTGGGCTTGAAGAGACCTTACATTGTCATTATTAAAACATTTCCTGAAATAGACTGGGCAATTAATGCTTTGATTTTTGTTTTAAGTCAAACACCATCTGTACCAGAACATTAAACTTAATGGTAGCTAGTACAACAAAAGCAGCTGAATTTTTACATACAGCAAATCTAATCCTTGCCTTTTCCAGCCTTTCTAGTCTCTCAAAAGCATCTGTAAGTCAAAAATCATAGTTCTGATCACAAGCCAAAAGGCTAGATTTTATTAACACTTTTCCTTCAAAAGTACTGTGCTAATTAACAATTATAACACACCTTAATTTAAATCTATAAGTGCAAGTAAGTCAAGATAAGTCTTTACATTTGAGCATCTTTTGAAATACACATTAAAGCAGAAAATTTACACTTTTTATAGCACATCTAGTATCCTTTCACTTTTCAGGTATCTTGTACAACAAAGACAATGCTTTAACCATCAAAAATTTCTGCTGTTTGCCAAAGACAATATGGCAATCTCTTTGCCCTGTACCTAGTTTAAGTAAAATATTTTATTTAAAAGAATATGACTTTCAGTATTCAGATCACTTTCAGTAAGTGCTTAAGCAATATTTCAAGTTATGTTATTGCCTTTCAGGGAAGGCTTATTTTCACAGAATCATAGAATGGTTCAGGTTGGAAAGGACCTTAAGAACATCTGGTTCCAGCCCTCTGCCATAGGCAGGGATGCCTCACTCTAGACCATGTCACCCAAGGCTCTGTCCAACCTAGCCTTGAACACTGCCAGGGGTGGAGCATTCACCACTTCTCTGGGCAACCTGTTCCAGTGCCTCACCACCCTCACATTAAAGAACTTCTTCCTTATATATAATCTGAACTTCCCCTGTTTAAGTTTTAACCCATTACCCCTTGTCCTGTCGCTACAGACTCTTTATCAGGGACTTTCTCCAGCACTCTTGTAGACTCCCTTTAGATACTGGAAGGCTGCTATGAAGTCTCCACGCAGCTTCTCTTCTCCAGGCTGAACAGCCCCAACTTTCTCAGCCTGTCTTCGTATGGGAGGTGCTCCAACCCCCTTATCATCCTTGTGGCCCTCCTCTGGACTTGCTCCAACAGCTCCATGTCCTCCTTACATTGGGACACCAGAACTGCACACGGTACTCCAAGTGGGGTCCCACAAGAGCAGAGTAGAGGGGCAGGATCACCTCCTTTGACTTGCTGGTGATGCTCGTTTTGATGCAGCCCAGCACATGGATGGTTTCCGGGCTGCAAGCACACACTGAAGCCAGCTCGTGTTCAGTTATCAACCAACATATCCAAGTCCTTCTCACGCTGCTCTGAATCTCTTCTCTGCCTAACCTGTAGCTGTGCTTGCGATTGCCCCAACCCAGGTGTAGGATCCTGCACTTTGCTTTGTTGAACTCCATGAGGTTGGCATTGGCCACCCCTCCTGCATGTCAAGGTCCCTTCTGGATGGCAATTCTTGATTTTATTGTCTCTTTAAATAAGCATGAAGTACTTGATAATCTGCTTTTTAGACTTGCAGAATAAATCATTCAAAATACTAACATAGCTTTAAAGTAAAAAAAAAAAGAATAAAAAAAAATTAACGTAGCACAAAACTATTAAAGATTCCATTTAAAGATTTAAGGTGAGTTCTAACTGAAAAGATAAAGATGTGTTTTCCTGGCACAGAGGATTAATCCGTTCAGCAGTGGGACACAGTATTAAGGTACAGGAATGGTATTTCGTTTTGCTTCAAAGGTAAAGTGTCAGATGTTTAGGAAGAAAAATACCTAGAGAATTCAGATGTAGGTCTCAACAAGCAGTGTTTCCTAGCTCAGCTTTGATATATGGTATTTGCATTTTTAAGTTGAGGAAATATTACTGTGGCAACAAAATCACAATTTAACATCTTTTAACAAGCAAAAGTGACTTACACATCCATCATGCACATTCAACGTTGCTTCGAGTTTTAATCTTTGAATAAATTCTCTTCTCCCTGTGAAGAAAAACACTAATTATATGCTCTTTTAAAAAAACCAATAATACTGAAGAAGTAATGAAGACCCTTCTAATAGGTACCAACGGGCAAAAACCTAAACAATAACGAACCAGAATACAAACATAAATTTTGAAACAATTCATATAGTTCTCATCTTACAAACAATACGACAAGCATCACATTTGCTAGCTCTTCCACCACCTCTAATAAGAGTGCAGAAATGGCAAAATGAACATTTCACAAGTTCACATGCTGAACCTTCCTCTAAAACTAGTAGTTATCAAGCAGAAAAATAATAATTTGGTTAACTTAGCTGAAAGCAAGTATACCAGTTCAAGAAGTACGATTTTTTGTATTGGAATATAAAGAGGAATGTGTTTAGGTCTCAGGTAGAAAGTAAAACACGGTTTTGTAATTTCAGCGAGGAACTGGAAGTTGATCTTCCAACCATTACCTACAACTCTGCATCTCCTCCTAAACCAGAGAAAACCCAACTTCAATCTCATTGTTAATGCTGCATTGTGAAAACTAAAACTGAAGGCCAGTACCATTCCATTTGATACATACTTAAGGGATAAAACACAAAGGAAACTTTTGGAAAGGTGGCATGAAATGAAGAGATGAAGGAGAAAAAGGAAATCTACTCATGCATATCGAGTAAGGCAAGTACCCAGGAACTTTACGTCCTTATTCGTTATATACAGGCTTACTTACCACTGCACTTAAAACCACTAATGCACTATACAAATGAAGAAGGAAATATGAAGTATATTGAAAACGATGTAGTCTTTCATGAACTATATGTTTAAACAAACAGCTTCAACTCTCATTTAGAGTGCCCCCATTTTATGAAAACAGGTTATAGTAAACCTAATAATTCCCAGAAAGCACTTTCAGAAAATAAAAATACTTATTATAAACATAATTTTTTTATTTAAATCCTAAAAGCACTTAAACTCAAGGACGTTATCTCTCTGCCCTGTGTTTGTACAGCTCTCAGAACAAAACTTCAGGCACTAGACGGTAGGCCTGTTAGGCTGCACTATTTTCAAACAGGAAACCTACTAAATCCACACAAAATTAACCTTCCTGCCTTCCTCTGATGAAACTAGAGTCAGGGAAAGAAGAACTGCAAACAGAACTCTCTCCACATATGAAAACCCTACAGTTCTGAACTTGTCTTGGTTCAGCTCAAGGCAGAAACATTTCAGAGCCCAGTGTCACCTCTGGCACTGTAGCACAAATTTGGAAAAGGAATTTCTCCTCTTCTCTCCACTTGTTTCCTCTTAATACCTTTTATTTGTCACATATACTCCCAGGACTGAAAAAGAACACCTGATATCCATACCTGGTCCCTCACAATCACAGACTGCCACAGCACAACCCTCAGAATGAGAAGCAGGCACTGAACCTCCCTACTGCACTCCTTCGAAGATCAGGAAACCCTTCAAGCAGTACCAACTCCCACAGGTACACCCGCACCTCATCCAATGCTCATTTAGCTTTCCCTACTTGAAAAGGTATATTTTGGAACTTAGTTTTTGCTGGAACTATAGAGGTCATCTCAACAACAATCTTAACCTTACGCACCGTGCACTATTAGCAAGAATGCATATACTCTTGAATTGGGAATACATCTACATAGTTCACTACTCTTTACCACTGTTCCTTATCCATTTTTCCCCCGTAAGGGACAGATTTTGAACTCCGGTCCTTCACAGTTGGTTTATTGTACTTTTCATTTAAATCCTACTTTTTTATTCAAACAATATGTGTATTTTCAATGGAAGATCCTATTTTCAGATCAATTTGATTTCTACAACACTTGCTTGTACATAAATGTGAATACTGAGGTGGGAAATACCACTTGCTGTAGGCTTATATATCATCTTGCATAATAGAAACCTAAAAATTTGTTTCTAGGGTGCAAGCAAGAAACAGTAAATGTGCTCTAATTGAATTGCAATTTATATTTTCTTAAAGAAGTCTATTGACAAAATTAGATATGAGCTAACTTCTTGGTTTTGTTAGATTAGGATTTTTTGGTCTTAAGAACAAAGTAGCTATACAAGTTGCATTAAATGTTTACATTGAAATACAGACATATAGTGTCTCTTATACTTTCACTCCTCCATTTGAAGCATGGAAAAAAAACAGGATTGCATATGCTCCCATATGTTATTTGTTACACACATGATTACTTATGGTGTGATCACTATTTATGTAAGTAGTGAGGGAGGAAATAAATACAAGCAAAACTACAAGCAAAAAACTAAGCCAAACTCAGTGAGTTTCCTTATTCCCTGAAGTGAAAAGAGGGCAAGGGTCAAGCAGCTTACATGTTTTGCCTCAAAGAACCTTCCTATTTGTTAAAGTAGTAAAACATGATAATACAAGTGAATGGACTGATTCTAGTTTATCATTCAAAACTAGAACCACTAGATCCTGAATGTTTTTATTTCTAAAATAAAAAACAGAACTACTCAAACTGATCTGAAGAAAATATTGTCTCTGCATTTGCTGCTGTTAAAAGTTGAGTAAAGTCAGTAAATCTGTGTTCTCTGTACTTCGGCAATTACTTTCACAAGTTCATTGGTTTGGCAAAAAAGCTCAACTAGAGCTTTCTGATATTTGTGTCACCTGAATATTTTTGTCACTTCCCCATTTTTAATCACATTAAAAACCCAAAAAATACAATACTGCTTTTAACTGCTTTATTAGTAGGCTATATTCGGTTTTTTACTATTCAGGTGCACCACAACTTACATTGCTAGACTTTCTAATAGTCAAATTCTCTACATCAAGGACTCGTCTCTCTCAGGTGACAATAATCTTCACAATCCTTAATTCTTATTCATCTACTCCAGTGGATACTTGCTCCCTCCACTTTCCATTGAAGGCAGCCCTCCAGCTAAGATGATAGAAGAGACCCAGACCTTTGACAAAACCCTATAGAGTACTTTCTTTCTTACAAAATCAGCATCAAGACCTCTGTCAAGTTGTGTGTCCTGTCATTTCTGTGTCTTCACCTCCTCCCCATATTACGTATAGGCTCTGTAAGAGCCGGAAACTGCTTACTTTTCCCCTTAACTACATGCCACCAGAAATGGATAATTTAATTCTGTGAGGATGCTTCAATATGTAATTTCATATATTCAAATAAGGCCTGGGATCAAGTGCTCAATCTGTCACCACCAAGATCATCTCACTGGACAGTGAAACATACATGAGGCTTGCTTTGAAACTGCTGTGGTGGTGTAACTATCAACAGGAATAAAATAAAACAAGACATACAAGCACTGTTGAATTTCAAATGGCAGTGATGACCTTCCTGTGAAGTGTTCATATAGCTGTAATTTGGAAAGCTATCTAGCTACTGCTCCACCTATCAATTTTCACTAGACATTATGCACCAACTGAAGCCTCAAGGTACAATGCCTCCCTCAGTACACCGATTGATAATTTTTCTAGTTTATATTAAGCTAAAGACTAGAGGACCAATTCCAAGGCCACATTCTGTGTATGGAAGAAGCAATGCCTTGAGTCACTCCTAATATAAATTTATATATTAAGAAGTGGGCAAAAGAAAAACTGCAGCTGCTTCCTTGTAACTTACTTCTTCAAAATGTTCCACTGCATACAATGTCAAATCAAATGATGCTTTGGCACTCCTTTCTGAAGAATTACTTAACTCTGGTGTATGGGCACAAAAGCATAGCTCTAATCTTACTTCAGGGAGCAATATACCACAAAATACCACAGTGTCCCTTAACTCACAGCAGTTAAGACATCATTTAGGTCACAATGCTCAGTTTAAGAATTGATTTCTACATGGCTATTTTGGCAGAGGTACACACACCTTTATTTTGTAAGTGACTTAGTCAATGCTGCTTCAGAACCAATGACAGCAGCGAGGCTTAATGCTTCAAGGCATGTAAAACTTTCATATACTTTAAACTGTACTTCAGAATTTCCCATTGAAAAAGTACAAACCATCTCATGATGAAGGTCTAGCTTTAAAGTACTACTAAACTTTGATCCAAAGCAGCACCACCATGACAGCAGACATTAAAAGACAACCCTTATTCAGAAAAGCAGTAATAGATCCTGTTTGTCAAAAGAACACTCATTTATGTCAAGCTGGCTCTTCTCAAGGCCAAGTCCCTTAGCGCTAGCTTACTGTGACATTTGGAATGGCCTAGTTAAAAACTGAAATGGAGCCAGCTTCTGTTCCCAATACAGAACACATGTTATTTTACACTCTAAGCACATTTAAAAAATACTCTTGGTTTTCCAGGGTAGAAAACCAGCTATTTCTGAAGCCACTCTGTGAAAAGATGGTGAGTCCAGTTCATTTGTATGTAGAAGAAATTTGTATATATTTCCGGACTGACTACATCAAACTCCGCAGAATGAGCCAATGTAACTTTCAATTGATGTCTCGATCGATGTCTCAACATGCTGTTTATCCAGCAAACAGAATTCTCCAAACACCTTACAGTAAACAGAACTATACACAACATCCACTGAATTAACCTTCATCAAGCTATGTTAAAATTCTTGAAGATGAATTAAAATTTTAAAATACATTTGTTAGGTATATAGACTGACAGTGGCCCCATTTTATAGACACTGAAACTGTGACACAGGAAGCTGAAGCAATTTATCAAAGAAAGAGTGAATCAACAATACTGTCAAAAACCAAATCCACTGGTGTGACCTCCAGTATTTTGATCAAGGTTCTGTGTTGTATTTCCTTACTATTCTGTAGTATTGTATAAATTCCAAAATATGGTAGCTCTTGGTTCTGTCAATGTTTACAAGACCTTTCAAGTTACTTTGAACAACTATTTCATTATTGTTTCAAATCAAAACAGATAACCCAAATTTTTCTCTGCTCTTAATGATACATCATCAAGCCTGAAGGTCTGAACACTATATGGAAAACACAAAATATTTGCATTTTTATGAAAAGACTTAATTGTCATTTTAATAGGTAAGAGCTTTGCTACTCAACACACAGCATCAAACAACTTGGTGCTAATCAAGCTTGCACTCAAATCCAAAGATAATATATGAAGCTTATTCTGAAGTATAAGAAACACAAAACTTTCACTTTTATTATATTAACACTAAGATAGAAAGTACGGAAGACAATACACTGTGCTCTGAATTACAATTCAGCAAGCCTATCGTATATCCTGGTATATTAGTATAAAATCTGACCTCAAAAGAAACACAAGAGATCTGCTAAAGTAAAAAAAAAAACAAAAACAAAAACTTCAGCGATGTTCAAACTTAAACAGGGGAAGTTTAGACTGGATATAAGGAAGAAATTCTTTACTGTTAGGGTGGTGAGGCACTGGAATGGGTTGCCAAGGGAGGTTGTGGATGCTCCATCCCTGGTGGTGTTCAAGGCCAGGTTGGACAGAGCCTTGGGTGGCATGGTTTAGTGAAAGGTGTCCCTGCCCATGGTAGGGGAGCTGGAACTAGATGATCTTAAGGTCCTTTCCAACCCTAATTATTCTATGATTCTATGATTCTATGAATGCTATATGGTTTAAGATAATTAATAAGCATTTTGGAAAAGAATTCTGTATAGATTTGCTTCTACTAAACCTGAAAGAGTAAGTTACTACAGATAACAGCACAGATAAGATTTGTTTGCATTAGTAGCAATGTCTATAATTAACCTGCAAACATTTTTCACATACTAAAAGTACCCACTCATGAATGTAAGCTTCCATTGGGCTTCATCACTGGTAAGACTACAAGCCTTTGAGCTTTAAACCAATATGTTTAATTTTTGTTTGATATTTACCTAATGTTTAGTGCTTGAAAAATATGTAATACATAAAACTCCACTGCATTAATACCTAATTTTTAAGGTGTTCTCAGTAGCAAAAATGTAGCATAAAGCACGACTACCTGTCCTAGCAAAGGCATTTTATCTGCATATTTCAAGTAGTAGCTTTTGAGTGTGCTATGCTAAGTGGATTTCATTCACAAGTACATCATATTCTGACTTTTTTATATTATGGCACTAATATTTCTAAATTCTATAGAACAGAGGACAAAAATCCATGTGATAAAAAAACCCAGAAGCTGTAGGTATGTAAAAGACAACTAAAGGCAAAAAGACAGCACCTTACTCTTCTAAACACAAAACTATCTGATACAGCTTAAGTGTGATTAATTTGACATATGATTAACCAAATGCAAAAGCACTTTCTGTTTTCTCCACCAGCACTAAAATATGTCTCCCCAAGTAAGCAACTTGAAGTTCTAAAAGATACACCAACACAAAATTGAACAGTCATCAGATTTAGAAAAATACACCTGAGCCCCATTTTCTCCTTATCAAAGGAGGCTTCCATTAACTGAAGGCAAAAAGAAATATTATGCAGTGTTGTAGGTTTCAATGTGTCTCTGGAAATGCTGTTCTCTGAAAAGTCCTCATCTGAAAGAGTATGTGCAACAGTAACATATGTTGAATTTTTTTTTTGTACAAATGGTATTAACGTACTAACCCAGACAATCCTTACAACACTTCAGGAAGTACACATCACATCAGGTATTCTGCTTTCTTTTCTCAAGTGCTACTTATCTGTGTAACACCCAAGGTGATTTAGGAACTCTACTTCTCAGCGAGAACAGACAATGTGTAAGAAGCTGAAACGGGTATGACTCTGCCCCAGCATGAAAGTTAAAGACTGCTAGCAGCAGAACCATGATCTATCACCTCCAAGCACTCAGACAAAATGAGTACTGGAACACAGAAAATCACTAGCAGAAGAAAAGAAAAAGAAGTTACTGGAACCTGCTCTTAAGAGAAGCACATTTCTAGGAGATACATCCTCTTACGGCTGAAGATGAGAGCGCCCAATACTGCTGCTACTGCTTCCATTATGTGTCTATCAGAGGCTACTGCTTCATCAAATCAGCCAACAGGACTATGCACATGAATATCCCATAGCCCATTTTGGACAAAATAGTCTGGGATCAATAAAAGCCTACTACTTAAAATTGTTTAAGCTAACTCAATACTCATTTTAAAAAATATTGATAAGTGATTAAATAGAAGCTTACACCAGCATATCTAAACAGACATGTCTTCTAGCAAAAAAAGCACAGACTGCCTTTCCCACAAGGATGGCTCAATGAAACTGAGAATCTGGACAAGGCAGAACTGAATTAAAGCATTTACTATTCTGCACTCCTACCTAATCAAACATATCACTTAATCCTGGGTACTATTGCAATTATATACTGCCAGGTTTGGAGGAGGATGTGAAATTGATATAGACACACACACCGTAACAGATATAGATACACCACCCCCTGAGATTACAAGCATAAACACTTGGAAATTGACCAGGAGTTTAAAGATAGATGACATGAAAAGTTAAGCTAAGGCAGAAATCTGAGTCTTGGTAGTAGATGACTGTTAACGCTGTGACATAAGTTGAATTATCATTGAGCATTTGAAAACAAATGAAAAAAGCTTACTTTTAAAAGTTATGTTGCTTGTTGCATTAAGCTATATGTATTCATCCTAGATGACCAAAAAAACCCTGTTGTTTAACTCAAGAGTCTCCATTTTTACTAGAGTTTTCAGGACATAGCAGTGTTTCTAAAATAAAAATAAATTAAAAAGGAACCATATTTTTCCTCATTTCCTAGGAAAGGTAAACAATGGAAACACACATAATAATAATAATAATAACAAAGCCATGTAACCTAAACAAAGAGGAGATTTGGGCTTTGTATAATAGTTTTCTGTATCGGTGACATTTCAGTAGTCCAATAAAGACTAAACAAGCACCACAATGCATTCAGTTCACAGGGGAGGATGGATCCCCATCTTCCTCATGGTATCTGCTGAGTATCAAGCAGCAGTATTAATGATGCATTTCATTTTCATGACAAAAGCCTGCAAATCCTCAAAGAACAAAATGAGGTAAATAAAGAGGTATTAAAATTCACTAATGTGACTCAGATTCCATCTCACTATATTCACCTTCAATATTTAATGATTCCACACATACTGAAGTAGTTGGGACATACCTGAATCAGCAACATGCTAAGCCCTAAAGACAAAAATGCTGCAACTTGCACTTAGGCAGTGAAAAGTCCAGCTTTGTTTGAAGGCTGGCATACTTTAAATCTGAACTGATCTTTTCCTTATTGCGAGATAGGACTAGTCTCAAGTGTCAACAAGCTTTTGATACATGATCAGTTATAACCCACTAGACTATTTTGGGGACATTCAAGGACAGAAGATCACGAATCACACGCAAAGTCACAAGAACTCATAGCATTGCTGTGCAACAAGTTCAAAGTGACTAAACACAGAGATTCTTACTCTAATGGAGTTAATGGAAGCAATCCAACTGGAAGAAGGATATGGGGAAAATAAATACTTAAAACACAAGAGAGAGAGATCTCAAATGATCCCACACAAGTGCCTCAACCTGAAATATACATCCAGTACATGCAGCACACAACTTGTTTTTGCAGCAAGAGACAGCTTTCATGTATCCAAAGCTCATTACTATAAGATCAAAGTGCAACTTAACTCTGAAGCTGTCTGACACACTCGGTATGAAAACATTGGCAGCTATTTACAAAGCAAAAACATTCTTTGTACAAAGATTGCATTTAAAAGCACAAATGTAAATTCAATGAAATACTGCAATCAAAAATTAAAAGATACTTAAAGTGCACAAAAATCTTTTACAGTCTCCAGCTGTTTGCATGAAAAGCCTGAGACTTGAAAGGATATAAAGCAAATACATTTGCATTCTAAGACTAATTCAAATAATATAATTATATATGCAAAGCCAGGAACTACAACACACATACACGCATACTTTGCAACCATTAACACACATAATTATTGTTTACTGCACAGATATTACACATAAGGTTAACCCCTTAAAAAAAAAATGTATATCTGCATAACTCGGCCCCTAGCAAGCAAAGCTGGAAAAACTGCAGACAACATAAAAGGCCCACTGAACTTCTGAAGAAGATCAACAATCTGATACACTTGTACCTATTTTTGATCATTTTCTTCTAGCTGCACTTAAGCTGTCTGTATTTGTGTGCAATGCTGGAAACCCCCTTTTCATTAATGTTTTTATGCAACAGCTCCATCATCTCTCTATTTAGTTACAAATTATCTTCACTTAGACCAAAAATCTATCATGAATTGGATGAAGG
>JANHGB010009513.1:0-16244 GCA_026283785.1 Coracopsis vasa | reverse complement strand
GGATAACTGATATGGGGAAAGCTGCTGATGAGCGGGCTGCTGCTCGTTACTCCGCGGGTTGAACCCTGGGAGCGGCTGTGCTGCCTGAGCAGAGCCCCAACCTAGGGTATGTGGTGGTTTCCACAGGGCCCCAAAGGCTTCAGCAGTCACTTCTTGCTAATGGATGAACTGAAAAAATAGCGGGGAGCGCTATAAGGATTTTTGATCTTGAAGTGTACTCTGGTTTAAGTCCGGCAGCTGTTTGCTTCATTTTCTTTCTGCCGAATCAAGCACTCCAACCGAAGTCAGCTGGTGCCACTCTTGTAGTCGAAAGACTCCTGTGGGAAAAGAAGGGCTTGAGTTCTCCTGAAATGAGCTACCTTTACCTGACCTACATCTTATCTTTACTTGAGCAAACATGGGATTTTGTTATTAGGGAGAAACCTCTCGTAAAATGATCCTCTACGGTGCCATTTAGGTGATGTTTGTCATGTAAACAAATTGCATAGGGTAGTTAAAGAGTGCTCGATAAAATCCTGAAATTCCATAGGCTGTTGTTCCCACTGTTTTGTTTCAGTGGGGCATCCTTGACTCTTCACCTACCTGGAATATGCACTGTGAAAATGGACTTTAGTTTTTAGGCAGTTGTTCTGTCCTCCTCTAACAGTCCTTTCTGGAAATGAAAACTATTGCTTTAAAGAAGTCACAATCAAAGAGTGAAAACTGCAGTTATCAGAATGTCTGATTTGCACTGAATTCACTAGATCAATATATATATTTAACATTAAAGTATTTTTTGTGTATAAAGAGTCAATACATCCAGCACTTTTATTGTAAAGGTGCCAAGCCTCTAAGTGCCACATTCATGCTGGGTGAAATGTGGCAGCTTCCAATTGCTTTTATTGACAAGAAAGCATGGTGAGCACTGGGAACATCTGTGTTCATTCTTTGTCAGAACTGTGGTACTAATGGAAAAAGGCTTTGGAGGTTCTCTTGCAGTGCTTTTCACAGTACTGCCTGTGGGCCACTTTTGTTCACTACCTTAATAGTGAAATTAATTTTTAAAAAATCCATTTTTAGGGACTCTGTATGCATGTATACATATACATACATACATATCTGCTATAATCCATACTGATGGCGTGAGAAAAGCCACAGAGGAAGCATGAACCTCTGCCATTTCTGTTTAAGCCTTGAATGTCTTGAAGGTGGTTCTGTGAAAAAGTTATGCAATAGATGTCACTCTGCCTGCAAAACAAGTAGGTTAAAAATTAAAAGCTCACACTTTATCCCTGGTGATATCCAGGTTTTGAGTCTAATTTAGGAATATGAGCATCATTATCATGAAATTATAAATCACTTGTCAGAAATTAAGAACAAAGTTTACTTCTTTTCTGGCACAGACATCTTCCAGTAAAATTACTGATGTGTGGTTTGAAAAGCTGTTTCTTTGGCTGGCATTGCATAGCACGAAGCTGCTGGAAGACAGTGAAAGGCCTGCAGTACAGGGTGCTACAGAGCTCCTGGCACCCTTGGGGAAGTGTGGGTTGAGCTTCTGCTCTCCTTTGGCCTATTTTGTTCATTTTGCCTAACTAAACTAAACTGTCTAGGACAAAGACTTAATACTTAATAGAAGTCATAAATTCTATAAACTGTTCACACACACGATATCCAGATTAGCCTCTGGTATGCCCCTGCTGCTGTATGTGCTGCTGTCAAATTCATCCTTGAAAAATTCATCCAGGTGTCGGGATCTGGGAAGAGCTTGCCTTGGCTGCATGCTTACTAAAATGCCTCCAGGAGAGGTGATCTACTTAAGGCATTTGACAGTCTTCCCTTACAACAAGCTTGGCTCTGTACCTTACTTGTTTCAATCGTTTCTTATGTTTGTAGTCAGCAGTTTTAAATTACTGGGTTATCTATTATTAATAAAAATTAGTCAGTCATCTTGAAAACTGTACAAGCTGTTTAAGGAATGTCAATTTAATAATATATACTCAGCCCACATTCTTTAGTACTCCAAGTCTGAATGTTTAGAAGAAAATAGATGGCAGTAATTAAAGCTACATCTGTGGGACCTCTGTAAGACTGATTTATAAAGAGCTGTATTTGCAGTCTGATACTGACATTCTAAGTAGCTGGCTAAGAGAACAGCAACTGAAGTTTATGTCTTATGTTTATGAATAGTCAGCTGTATTTACTCAACAATATTAGATGGTTTTAGTGGCTTTACAACCCCAGACATTGTGGGGGAAAAAAAAAACAAACCAACAAAAAACCCAAAAAACCACTTGTGTAGTTACCCAAGCAAAAAGTAATGCTAGTAGTTACTAACTGCAGTTTGAAATTTGATCGCTGTCATGAGCACTGTGGGTCTGAAGAGGGCTTTATGCAACGCTGCCAATCTTTTTGTTGCTTTCTGTGCTGCAGTTGCCCTGCCCTTTTATAGGGTTTATTTGGCTTTAGGGTGATGACACAACTGATAGTTGTAACAGTCAGTGTTATTCCCCAAAGTATGAGTTGCTTCACAGGTGACGGTTAATTTTCTCCAAATCATAGTTTTAAACTTGAGGGTTCCTAAAACAGGGAACATAAATAGTTAATGAAAGGCTTTTTTAAGTCTGAAATGTTAGTGACAAATCAGCTCACATAAAAAGAAAGCAACCAAAGTCCTAGTGGTTGTCATTTATATTTAAAAACTTTATTCATAATATGTAACATATTACAGTGAAAACTTGGCTTCATCGTGCATGTTATCAGAATGCTCAGCAGCGGCCTAGCAAGACCTAAACGTTAACGTGTTTTGATGAAACCGGAACCAGTGTCCCGACTGCCTCCCCGTGTGGTGGGTTGATACTTTGGATCGTGGTCTCTCTTTTAAGACCTCAATCAGGAGTCCTGGATTAATGATTTCTGGCGGGGTTGGCCATCTGCACATTGTAGGTATGGCATTAGAGTACCATTTGCCATTTTGCCACTGCTGTAAGAGATTTATTTGCAAAAGAGGTGGGTTTCCCAGATCTCATTCCATTGACTTTTCTCCCTTCTTTCCCCATAATCCTCCTTTGCCTATTGGTAGATTTGGTGTTGGGTTGATTGTGTAGGAAGCCTTGTTTCTGCTAGAAAGACATGGTTATTCAGAGGTGCAGATTAGAGGTGAATGAGGACACTCTCCTTGTGACATTTACTACGGCTTAGGTTTGCAATTTGTACTCATAATGCTGCTGTGCTGCATATCTTCTGTAGCGTGAAGAGGTGGGCTGTGATTTAGGAAGAGTAGGAGGGACTGATCTGTTACAGTACCAGTAATAAGATATTTTGGCAGTTTAGTTTACAAGATTCAGTTCACAAAGATTTCAAATACTAATTGTTAGAGTAGCTGTAGAGTAGCTTTTAATCATTACAGACACTGTCTTCACTATTTCTAGGACTTATCCTAACTTCTTCAGTATATATGCATTTTGCCTGCTCTAGTGTCCTTATTTTCTTAAAAATGGAAATAATGAAATCCTACTCACCTGTTGCAGAAATGGGATGACTGATTACACAGCTGAAGGATGATGCTAGAGCTTGTACAGTGCTAGAAACTGCTAATATACACAATTCATTATTTAAAAAAACAAACCAAAACTGATTGTGTGTATTAAACCAGCCACGTCTCACTGAATAATTTAACTACTTTTCTTTTTCCTCCCCTCAGGTCCTAAAACAGTTTTTTTCTGGGCACCTCTTATGAAATGGTTAAGTATAAAATGCGAGCTAGTGTCTGGATGTCTGTCAAAGTGCAATCTGCAGCAACCCATTGAGCAAGCAATGGTTTCCCAGCAGATATCTGAACCTACAGAAAGATTTAATACCGAGGCTTTAGTTTTTAATTTGCAGGGAGGAACAAAACTAGTATTAATAACATACAGAACAACATGCAGGGGAGATAGCAGGGAGGGGGGAAATGCTTTGTCAGAAAACTGTACTTTTCGCTGAAAGTTTCACAAAGGCTTTCTCGTGTGAAACACTGTTTCTTAAGGGAGTTATGAACCGGCATAATTCAAAACTCTTTAAGTATGTATTTTGTCTGAGATTGAGGATTTGAAAAGTACCATAATTTGAAGGCAGGTTAAAGCATGTCAGAGTGCAAGGTAATCTTGAGAAAAAGTAGAAAAAAAAAAAAAAAAGGCAGCTGCCATTTTGGCTGTTGGTAGCTCTCTGCTTCTCACTTGGTTACACCCCCTAGCTATGTTTGTGCACAGGTGACGTAAACGTCTCCTCCTAAATCACTCTACTCCTCTTAGTTGTTGTATTGGTATAGATAAATGACCTTTAAAATCATAAAGCAATTTGATTTCCGTGTTTGATAACAAGCAAGGATATAACCTGCTCTTCCTATTGCCAGCTGGTTCCCAAGTTTCCCTTTTGTGAGCCCCAACTTTTTATAGGCCACGGGCAACACGTTATGCTCTAAGCTGTAGTTTGGTTTCTTTGTCATTATAAACTGGAACTGCAGAAACCATGGTTAACCTTCCCCTTTCTCAGAGGCTCTTCCAGGTGACATGCTCCTGAGCCTAAGCATACAGGCAACTCTTCTGAGCAGGCTGGTATCAATGACTGCTGTATCAAAAGAGCATATACACAGATGTTTTTTCTTTTATGAACATGCAGGAAATGGAGGAGTTCTTCACTGAGAAGTTAAAATAACTTTTCCCTTACATGGCAAAGGTACATTTACTGCAGTTACCTAAGTGTGCTGGAAGCCTGTACCTCTATGGCATCACTACAACAGCATCAATCCCATAAGTGAGGCAGCACATGGACTTCTCTACCCTTAAAACCTGGTTTCTTGATTGGAGCCAAAGGAATCCTTAATGGCAGTCAGTGGATTAAAAGCATTAGGACTCTCTTATTTGTGGGATTTTGTTTGTTTTCTTTTTTTTTGTGAACTCCTGTAGCATGAAATTTTATTTCCAGTAGAGGGCAATAACACAAGAATCAAATCAAGCATATCTGCTAGCAAAGTTGTCAAGTACATCAGCCAAGCTATTCCTCCCTTCGCCTAGACATTTTCTACTTTTACTGAAATTATATTTAAAATGAAGCACTTTTACCTCCTCAGTGAAGACCATATGGTATCACGTGTACATCTTTAACAGCAGTATCTTAGCCTGAGCTTTAGGAGGCTCCTTTCTTAAGCAGCCGTGCTTAAATTAACGTTGTTCTTAAATTAATACAAAATTGCCACTGCCTAGAGTTTTACTGCAAGCCAATAAAATTCCAGTGCACCCCTTATAAGTGTGTTCTTACTCCTACCACAAGGGATTAAAGTAGATGGTGTCTCCAAGAGTCTAGTTACTTTGCTAGTGTAATGCATCCTACCTCCTGCATAATGCATATGGAATAAGCACTGAGCTATGAAGCAACTTCCCCTTGTAAAGCAGAGGGAGGTCTGTTAAAGGAGGTCCTGGTACTGGACTGGCGCTCACCGAATTTATCTTTACAGGGTTTGGTATGTGCTGGAATGGCTGATATGACCAGACCAGCAGAAAAGCTCAGCACAGGACAGTCTGCAGTGTTAATGGCCACAGGTAAAGCCAAAGTTACTCTATGCTTTTATGCAGCACCCTCTTTAAAACTTCTTCCAGAATCCTCCATCAGTGCTAACCTGCTTCTATAGAAAAGGCTTAACTATAATACACTAAGTCTCAGTGTTGCTGTCAGATGAGAATTCCAGGACAGGCCTATGCTTGTTATTAAAACTGTAAGAGTTCTGCGATTATATTAGTTTTCTACACATGTCTTAATTTGGAATTGTCCAGAGCAAATTGTTGAGTTAGAATTGAGTTTCATCCCTTAAATTACAATTATACCACTTATTCCACTAAGTGACCTCCTTTGCTTCAGATGAAGCAATTCTAAAATCTCCAGGTTATAGTGACTCTTTTAGAACAGAGTTTAAGGGATTAAATGGTGGTAGGGTGATTACACTAACATAACTGGAAAGAACTCCTATGTGTTAAAAGAACTTGAAAGCAGCGGTACACAGACTGCTGCACTGTTGTCTGTCATCAATTTTCATGCTGGCAGAAACAACAATCTGTATTCAAGGTGTTCCACCTTATCTTGTCAGGGGTGGTACTTGTAGCAGCTCAACCTGAAAATCAAAATTGCAGCTACCACCTTCATTCTCCAGACCTTATCTGTGCATTTTACATGATATGTAGACCTTTCTTGACTGGTGGAATCTGTAGTGTCTAAGCTGATGCAGGAGGCTGGGTATACTACAGCAAAATGACACTACACTGCAACTGTGCTGGAGAATTAAGGTCTAGACTGCTGTAGAGCACAGAGGATCTTTCTTTGCTATTAAGACTATGATTGACTCTATTATTTAGTTGGTTTGGAAAAATGCAGTACATACCAATAGCTGTCCCACCGGCACTTGATGTGCTTTCAACTGAGAGATGGCTAGGTATAAGAAAAGCAGTTGTCTAACATGAGGTTATAAAATCTGTTTGCTTAAACCGGCCCATGATTCTGTCTCCAAACTTAAGAGAATGTCTGAATATTTCACTTTAAAGACTTAACATCTTTAAACTTTGCCTTTCATTCAACAGGCCTTATTTGGTCAAGGTACTCTCTAGTTATTATTCCTAAGAACTGGAGTCTGTTTGCTGTAAACTTCTTTGTTGGCTGTGCTGGTGGTTCTCAACTCTACCGAATATGGAGGTATGTATTCAGCTGGAATTTCTACATCCTGTGACACACCACCTCATCTTAAGCAGGAGTTTATAAATTCTACCAGCTTCCATATCAGTGCAACAGACAAGAGGAACTGAACAATTAAACACTGCAGAACCTTTTTTGCTTCATTGTTAGTTTCCCAGTTGAGTAGGAGTGAAGCTTTAAATATTTTCAGCATAACTAGAGCACATTTTAAGGAATGTGCTATGTAAGCTGGGTCTGAGGCATTCTTTAAAAGCTGTAGGTATGACTGACAGCCTAGACTTTCTCCTCCTCCTAAGCTTTGCACTTCTCCTTTAGCACTTTCAGTGTTGAATCATGTCAGTTCCGGATGGATTGAAGGGTTCTTACACAGAGCAGCATTTTCTAATTCTTTTTTATTAGTATTTCTTGAGGCTTCAGTACTGGCCAGGAATAAGGCCAACTTAGTTGCAGCAACTACATAGAAACTTCTTACATGAACTAAACTATGCTATCCTGAGTTTCCACCCTCAAGTCTGTTGTAACTTTAAACCTCCTCTGCTGAACACATTGTTAGGAAGACACTGTTATTGTAACTAGTGTTCTATTCTTAGTCTGTGCTCTTTTTCTTTTCTTTTTTCCCCCTATAGGTATAATCAGGAGCTAAAAGCAAAACAAGACTAGCTGCAGCAAGGAGATGCTTAACCCACAGGTCAAATCCAACAATGCACAAACCCTTCCCCATGGGACCTAGCTTCACTAATTTTAATGTTTTTTGAGAAAATGAAAGAGGAAATCAAAATGTTTAGAGAGCAAGTGTTTTCTAAGTACAAATAACAAAGTATCTCTGTACACTTAAATAAAGTGCAACCTTTTAAATTGAAGCAAAATTCCGTGTGTTATTGTCTCTGTAAAAGAAACAGATTCTGGATTGTGCCTAGAATGAGTTGCTGGGCCTGACCTTACCTGTCTCCACTGAACAGTGATGAGAGTGACATAGTGCCAGTCAGTCGGAGCCTCAACTGCAGTTATCTTCCTCCAGGTCACAGTCAGACCTGGGTGGGGTTTTACCATACTTCAGTAACCAATAATAGCATTTGCATTTCATTCTCTGATGCTCGTCCCTGGTTGTGTAAGGATATTCTTTTCAGCCTCAGCTATGTATACCTTCATTTGTTTCCCAGCCACTACCATCTTTACCAAGAGAAGGGAGAACTAGTATGTGCCACTGGTGTTTTACCTTCTGTCATCCTTCGTAACTAGAGGCAGAAAATGGGTGCGTTTAAGTACCTGGTTCTTGGGAATGTGAAAAATAAGCAGCCAAAACTTTCATTACTTGCTTTCCACCCCATCCTTTAACACATGCAGATTTCCTGTAAAGGTGTTCACTCAGGAAACATATACGTGGTACTTCTCTAGTAGCTTCTTCAGGATTCAGGAAAATGAAGGCATTGAAATACTGGAGTTTTGCAAAGTCTTGTTACTAAGTCTCTCCCCACTACTCTCCCCCAATCCCATTTGAGTTATCACTACAGCATGGCAAAGGTGCAGAGGAAACTGTTCTACAGTTGTAAGAGCTACAGCACCTTGCTGTAGCACTGACTTAGTCTCCTTTCTCACCTTGTGTATAATGTTACATTATCCTGTGCAAAGTATTTGTGCACTTTAAGGAAAGCATTTTTCATTCTTAAAATGCACCTGATAGACTCTCAGCTCCCCTTTTTTTCAGAGGCTGTCCTGCAACCCCCAGTTCTTTCTCTCCTATGTGTGTTTTGCTTGCAACCAACAATTGCACTTGCATTTCTCAGTTCTCAAATGATGAACACTCCAGCTGTGTTGTTTGCTGAGCTGACAGAGACTGCAGTGACTGAAGAATACTGCCAGAAAGAGGTGGTGTGTTTCAATTCCCCTCCCTTCACACTCCCTAACCAGGTAAGACCCATCCAGTAAACCAGTAATGGGGAGGGGAAGTGTATTAAAGTATTCACAAGATTACAACAGAAAACATGAAAGTCCATTCAAGAAAAAAATATCCAAGATAACTGTTTCCAGATGAGTCTATAAAGGCAAAAGCACAAACAGTCGGTACACCAGCTCTTCATGTAACTGGGCCATGCCATGCGTATCTAGCTCACTCACACAAACTATACACCTGTCTTAAAGGTGTTGGTTCTCTGGCATACCTTCAGGACAGAGGTTTACAAAGGAGAAGTACCCAGTCTGTGTTTCCAATTACACTTACTACATAACAACAGCTGGTATTGCAGGGAGACAGAGAAGATTGCACAGCACACTGATCTCCAAAGGCATTGAACTTGCATTTTAGAGTGCAAAAATACCTTTAAATGAAAGAGCTTATTAACTTTGTAAGTGAAGAGAAGGGAAAAGGAAGCCTCGAGAAGAGTATAATGGCTGAGCATATGATTAATATGATTTTTGAGTCTCCCATATAAAAGCATTACCCAAATACAAGCACTGCAGGGGTCCAGAAGTCTTACGCACCTTCTCAGTTTTGATGGCTTTAAAGAGAAAATATTTCCATCACCTATTGCACAAGAACAATTTGTATTTGAGGTCCTAGGTAGATACATTAGTAACATAAAATTCCAAGACAAGATTTCAATAGAGTGAAGGTTTTGTGATTATAAATCAAATGACCCACACTTGACCTCAATGAATCCACTCTAAGGCAATGCAGCTTCTAAGCTGCATATACACATTTACTGTAGCTACAAGACAGATGGTTACCTAAACCATTCTCATGAGTTTAAAAAGTTAAAAACCTAATTCCAGCTCTGCTAGTCACAAATTGAAATATCACTAAAGCTTTGAGAGAAAACAAAATTCTAAGTGTATCCAATTCTACGTGTTTCATTTGGATAAATGAAACATCATTCAGTTAGTTTACAGGGACATATTTGCCTCTCTGTAATGGCTCTTGATATCGTTTCATAAAATGCCGACCATCTCCCTCACCGAACAACTGCTGAAGTCGAAAGGGGCAATGGTGATTTGATGTACTGAGTACAGCTACCAATTTACTTAGATTGAGACTTTATAATTATTTGTAATTGTCAAATTTCATTTCTGGCAATCAAAAATAAGAAAGAATATATCTACTGTTAAAAATAAAGAATAAATAAATAAATAAGCTGAAACTGTTCCACTTAGCAGTTCTGTTAAGAACAGGGAAGATGAATGATGCCATTCATATCTCTGGCTCTAGGGAGTGGCAATTGACTTAGCTGCCAGAGCCCAGGCTGGCGATCCAAAACTGCACTCCTACAATGGGCAGAATGTCACTTTTATCCATAAAAGACCTTTTCTTTCCCCTCAGCTGAGAAACTTATTTCAGATTGATCCCAGTCTTGTCTGCATGATGTATAAAAGAGAAACATCACACAGACCTTCCCCAACTGCCCTATCCAAAAGCAATGACCCACCTAAGTTTTAGTCATTTGCTACTGCCTCGAGAGAGGCTGGCCTACTCCTCAGCTGAGCTGAGCAAGCCTGCCACACAGCACTTCTTTTTAAAACAGAGGGTCTTAAACACAGCTATCACTACTACTGTGACAGGACAAGGATAACACACTCAGTGCTCCTCAAAGTTCAAGCTGTTCCTCTCCACTGGGAAAGAATAGCATTAGAGAATTAAGAGATGAGCAGCAGAGCAGAGTTAAACTTCTGGTCACCATAACACCAGGACATGATGACCCTGTCTGACTTTAATCTCCACCTGCTAGCCATCAGGGAGTTGAAGTCCTCTATCTCCTGAGACTTTACTAAGTGAGCCAACTTAGCATCAGTCCCTTTCATCAGCACAGGTTACGGTATGATTAAACAAGCTAATAACTTCAGAGACAGAAAGTTCCCACGTGTTGTCTCACATTGCCTCAAGTTCTTTTGACTTCAGCCCAAATAAGTGATTTAACAACTGCATTGTTCATGTTTCCATGACCAAAAAAAAATTTATATATATATATATATAATTCAACAGTTTTGCACTGGAGAGGGATTTGGACTGATTTCTGCTATTCCTGGGGACAGTACTTCTGTTTCTTTTTAGTAATATGTTCAACATTTTAAGAAAATACAAGTTCATTCTGTCTTCACAAAGAGGGTGCAAGCAGCCTTGCAAAAACCTCCTCACCATAGGCAATATGAACATACCTGTAGCTAAACAAAAGCAATGAAAGGAGAGGTTTCCTAAAGTTAGTTAGCACCAGCCAGATGAGAGTGTCTCCTAAAGTAAGCACCATATCAGCATGTTTCTAAAAGACAGCACCAGATGAGGACTGTGCTCAGATTCTCCAGTATATTCGAGCAGGAAAAGAAACAAACATCAGCAGCAGACCTCAGAGCCAAGGACAACCCTATTGTCTCATAGCAGCAAGTTTTTGATCGCTACATTAATCACATTTCTCCCTCTTGCTCTAAAATGTCTGGGGAGAAAGATGGTGATGCACAGGGATGAATACGGGCAGATCAAAATCAAGTTTCTCCACTAATCATGTCAAAAGCATTCATTTCTCACCAAGTGTAAAACAAATGTTGGCAAGTAACAACTGGTAGATAAGGGAGGCAGCAGCAGCAGGATTCATCCTAATCTTAATGAGGCTTCTAACAAAGTCAAGTGTTAGCAGGAAAGAGTGTCTGATCCTGACAGAAGAATACAGCATTGGCTTATCCAACTTTGTTGGTGGAAAAAAAAAAAAAAAATTCACAAAAAAAACCCAACAAAAAACCAAAACCAACACTGTACACAAAATAGTCATTAAAGTTGCACTGTGATAATTAAAGGATTATCTAATGTGGTTCTGAAAGGGTCTGCCATCAGCCTAAAACAATGTTTTTATTTACTTGATGTTACAGTGGAACATTGGCTCAAGTCTACAAATATCAAGCTAAGAGTAATGCAAACTCACTGAAGGACAGGAATTCAAACCAAGTTTTCAACTGATAAATTGAAGATGAGGTCTGAAAAAGCCATAACATAACTTCTGCAAAGACAAATTTGCAGACAGTACAAAGCCAGGAGGAGTTGCTGGCATACCAGATGGTTATGCTGCCATTCAGACAGACTTGTATAGGCTAAAAAACTGGGCTATGAGGAATTTCATGAAGTTCAAGAAGGAGAAGTGCAAAGTCCTGCACCTGCAGAGGAACAACCCCTTGCACCAGTACAAGGGGTTGATTATTAATGGATAGCTGGGGACTGCCTGGCTAGCAGCTTTGCAATAAAGGCCCTGTGGAGATCCTGGTGGACATCAGGTTGAACACGAGACTGCAGTGTGCCCTGCTGCAAAGAAGGCAAATGGTATCCTGGGCTGCATTAGGCAACGTATTGAGAGCAAGTCAAGGGAGGTGATCCCTTCCCTTTATATACCACTGGCGAGGCCACACCTGGAGCACTGTGTCCAGTTCTGGGTTCTCCAGTACAAGAGATACATGGACTTCACTGCAGCAAGTCCAGTCCAGGGCCACAAAGATGATAAATGAATTGGGGCATCTTTCGTATCAGGAAAGGCTGAGAGAGCTGGGACTGTTCAGCCTGAAAAAGAGAAGACTTCAGGGGGATCTTATCAGTGTGCTTAAATACTTGACAGGAGGGAATGAAGAGTACTACTCTTCTCAGTAGTGCTCACTGGCAGGGCAAAAGGCAATGGACAGAAATGGAAAAAAAAAAGAAGGAAATTCCACTTGAACACAAGGAAGCACATTTTTTTTTACAGGTTGCCCAAATCTTCCATCTGTGGAGATACTCAAAACCCAACTGGGCAAAGTGCTGAGCAACCTGCTCTAGCTGACCCTGCATGAGGAGGAAGGGTTTGAATTATATGATCTCCAGAGGCCCACTCCAACCTCAACCATTCTGTGATTGATCCTTTGAAATGGACTGAACTAGGAAATTAATCAGAGAGAAAGGGTTCTCGT
Source organism: Coracopsis vasa (assembly GCA_026283785.1). Classification (NCBI taxonomy): domain Eukaryota; kingdom Metazoa; phylum Chordata; class Aves; order Psittaciformes; family Psittacidae; genus Coracopsis; species Coracopsis vasa. Next base: position 3,638 of record JANHGB010009513.1, on the reverse strand, counting down.
GGACAAAACTGAGTATTATTTGCAGCTATGAAAAGAAACAATACCACATGGTAGGATGTACAAAACAGAAATCCTTCTACTATATGCTACTCTAAGAAGATCTCAGCCAGAATGCCACTTCTAGCTTTGAGCATTAGATTTCAGGATACAAATGGGCCAGCTAAAGAAAGATCCTCTTCAGCACAAGAGGACAGAGATCCTTAGCAATCTACAAGGAATTTAATCTGGAAACAAGAAGCTGGAAAATTATATTCAAGTAGTTGACTTGCAGAGAGGAAGGAAATAAACTGCCCTCCGCATCCTCTGTGCAAATATAGGTTACACAAAAACGCACATTAAAAAGATTAAAGAGTGCAGGCCTAGATTTCCTCCAGAGGTCATTCAGCCTTCACTACAAGGCTTTTAAGAGCAGATAAAGCATCTCTAAGGAAGTAACAGTGGAGCTATGGGAGAGAGGTGAGGGAGTACTACAGCTTCCAGATTCCTTGGAGCCCTTTTTCACATATGAAGTGACAGAGCTTTGAGGAAGAAGCACTGAAAGGTTCAACAGTCTGAAGCAACCACCTACAGCTACAGCTTCCTATCCCTTTAACTCACTAGCTCGTAAGTTTTCACAGGTAAACTACCATTTCACAAAATTCATTAGATCAGCACTATCCCTGTATCTTAAAGGACTGAGCTTGAATAGGTGGGCTCAATAGGGAAGTAAACGGTTCTGTGACTTGTGTTACACAGGTCAGGTAGGCCTAAACATTTTCTTCATTTACACTGCTAAGACATACATTTCTGATAGCTAGGAGTCACCTTTGGTTTATAAAACCAAGCAACAGTGTCTAGTTTATGTGAGAAGACAGCTTGTACTGAGAATCTGACCAAGGAAAAATGAATACCCTGTGTAGATAAAGAGCTCTGAATATAAAGAAGATTTCTTCTTTATACTCACCTCAGCTATTAGGCCCTACGAGGAAAAACAAAAAAAACAAACCTCTCCAGGTTAATCTAGACTCTTCAGGCATCTTCCAGTTTCTCCATTAATAATCAAGATAAAAATATTTTAAAATTGTGACACGAGTTTTCACTTTCTCGTCACACTAGATACAAAAAACAGAATATTGGCAATTTATAAGCAAAATTCTTACCACATTTCACATGCAACATTGGTCTCACTTCTGTATGATTAAATAGGCTATTTACACACAATACATATATATCTTTCCCTCTGTATGCACATGCATTGGTCCTAGCCTAGGCATCAAAGGCCACATGTGAGTTCTCTGTTCAAGCAAATCTTGTTCAAGCAATTCCAGTCTGAATGTGTGTTTTCCTTTGGATAGCTTAGGATCTCATTTCAGTTCTTCCGAATATCAGCATAGATCACAGACTCTGACTTGTTAATCTTGTCGCTGTGCTGTCCTCCGGAGTGATCTAACTGCGCATAAATGACTGGGCCCTAGAAACAGAATGAAAAAGCACAGTCAGTATTTTCAGAGCAGGCCACATTGCCCCTTGCTTCTGCAGGGGCTGCAGCAAGACCAAAGCTAAAGCAAGACCACAGAGCTTTTATGACCACTCACAGCACTTTGAAGCAGCTGGAATGAACCCTCACCTCAAATGAACTCTAATCTGTCACCTTTCTCCTGTCAGGAGCATGCCAAACTGTACTGTTTCCTCCCTTGAACACTGCTACAGCTGCTTGCATCTCACAAAAAGCAAAATCTAGGATCCTTTACTCTGAAAAGCAGCAATTCTTACATGCTATGGAGCAGATGCATGGCTTAGATGCAGGCCAGATCTTTTTCAAGAGGAACTGTATTACAGATTTACCAGTAGACAGCAGGGTATAATTCCCATACTGCCACTCAAGTCCTGTAAATCCCAGCACAGCTGTACCAAGGAGAGAATAAACCTGCAGCCACCTTATACCACCAGTCACTGCCCAAGCAAGTGATGGGATCAAGACTGACACAGCAATGAGCCAGAAAACACTAAAATGTTGCAGTAATGCAGAACTCTTACCTGACTTCCAAGCCAACCCAGGTAGTGAGCACCTCCACAGACATACTGGCCAAGCACGGCCACACACTTTCATTATATTTGCTGGGGTACAGTGGAGGACATTACGGCATCATCCTTCAGACATGCCAGCGCCTTCCTAAAGCACCACATCCTCCAAAACATAGCCCTCAGGAAAGCGAACTGCAGCTATTTGAGACAGGCTGAAGACAGGACTGCAGCCTATAAGGAGTAGGTACCCAACAAGAGAGGTGGGTTCTTTACAGAAAGGTCTGACCTGCAGCTCCCATTCTGCATGCCCCAACTGACATGCACACAGCAGAAGGCTGCGACCACCTACCAGGTGACCTCAGCAGAGGCCATATACCCCCATTCAGGAGGCAAAGGGACCGTCCTATTTGGAAGTAGGTGAGCGGGGTGATTACAAGGAGAGATCTTTTAGTTTGGTTGCAGCTTTTTTAGCTGTTTGGTATGCTACCAAATTAGAAAACACCTGTATGAAACTGACCCAGAAATCCTTTGATCTATCTTCCAAAGCAATTGGGGGCCAGAGATGAAAAGAGACCTTCTATAGAGAAGGTTAAATCCTTGAAGGATCATAGATACGCTTCTGCACAGCTATATTTCCCCCCAATACAATTGGCAAAGCACACACCTTGTAAATATCTTGTTCTCTTTCAGAACTAGTTTAAATTCAAATTTTCTTCCTTCCAGGTAAAGTATTTCCCAAGTGATAAAGAGGAGGGAGATGGACAAAAGGATGAAAACTTGCGAGCAGATGTAAAACACATAATATAAATAACAGACTGAGAAAATGCTCAAAAGACACTGATGTCTTAGAAAATTCTGGGTTTCAAGTCTCATTAGAGCCACTTTTATTTTTATTTTTTTTTCCTTTTCTTTTCCTGCTATTGGCCCTCATGTTGTTCTGGTCTCCAGCACTGTATCAGGATTACATTACTAGTTCCAATTAGAGTGCAGTGTCTATATAAACTTGAAGGCAAAGTTACCCTAAAGTTTATCTGTAAGCAGTTCCAGAATTCTCATCTGCCTGAGGCCATAATGTCACAGGTACGATAAATTCAGCTCAAAAGCACTTCCTGTCATTTGCAGGGGGGAGAGCACAACTGCATAAAGTACTCACTACGACATTCCAATTTTTTCTCAAATAATTCTGATAGGTCAATTTTCTACCACAATAGGATCACTCAGGATCAGTATGTTACCACTACTCTAATTTTATGCCAGGTCAAATATAGTCATTCTGCTGCAAGCAGCATGTTATGTGATGGTGGAGAGACCTACTGGTGCGATCACCTGATCCAAACCAAACTATCATTGTCTCAATGTGTTCACTATCAGCTAAATAAGTAGATTAACTAACACAGAGAAAAGGAGGACCAGTGATTTATTACAATGCTACATCTATTTGACTTGCTGCCAAACGATTTTCTAGCTGATTATAATCAGCACTAGGACCATATTTTTTTCCTCTAGTGATCTGAATCTTTGTAAAGAGTCTTGTGTGCAAGCTAAAAAAAAAAAAAAAAAAAAAAAAAAAACCCCCAAAAAAAACCAAACAACAAAAACAACAAAAAAAAAAAAAAAACAAAAAAAAAAAAAAA
>JANHGB010009509.1:3627-23412 GCA_026283785.1 Coracopsis vasa | reverse complement strand
GATTTGAGGACTCCTTTCCCAGATCCATTTTATATGTCTTGGACATTTGTCTGGTCCCACCTGGCGGGTCTGGGGCAACTGATGGTTTATCACAGTGCACTGTAAAACCACAGGCCCTCCAGAGACTGAAAAACTAAACAACTGATTTTACTCCTCCGTAAAACTGTGTCGGGAGGAACAAAAGTCTTGGCAACCTCGTATTCTTATAACTGGCTCAACGTATAAACGAAAGAAAACAGACTCACCACCGCGTGGGTCCAGCGATGTACTCTTGCTCAGCGAGTTGCAGTCCCCTCAGTCAATGACTCTGCTAAGGCCCAGAACGCAAAAAAGCACCACGCGGCTGAACGATCGTATCCCTTTTTATAGTGTCAGGCTCTCCTGGCACCCTCGCACAGGTGAGACTTGTTCTCAGGGGTACCAGGTAAACCCCAGACGCAGATCACATCGTGCCCTCAAGGGCGCCGTGGCGTCTGTGCTGCTGTCTCCCAGCGGTTTGCTGTTGCCGAGCGGTTTGTTGTTGCCGAGCACTCGATGTTCGCGGCCTCAGGGCAGGTAACACACGAAAACATCCCTCACCTTGATGGAGCCGATCCTTGCTCTGCCCCCGGCCGTTTGCCCGAGCGGGATCATGCTGCCCACAGCGAACAGGCGCTCAGCCTCCCTCAGGCCCTTCCGTCTTGTGAGTTGCTTTGACACACACATACAAGAGTCGCCTGACCGACAAGGAATTCCCCTGCAGCAAAACTGCATGCTTGCAGAGGACGTGCAAATACATTATTCTTTAGTTGTAGATAGAGAATACAGACTATCCCGATGAAAGCTGAAATGTGTATTGATCTCGTAAATTATTTGGTAAACTAACTTAAAAAAAAAAAAAAAAAAAGAAAGGGAAACATTGGCGCCTATATAACCAGTTCAAAAATAGGAACTAATATTTCTTTTCAAATTGGATTTTCTTTAGGAAACTTGAAATCCTTGCTTATCCACTGAGAACACTATCAATTTGCTGAATACACTCCCTGGCCCTCCAAAGCCGCATATCCACAAAGTAGAGTGATACAAACTTAATCTTCACAGGTCCTTTGAAGTTTCCTTTATCCTTGGAAAGAAGTAAGGAAAAAAAAAATCTTCTTCCACTATGTCAGTCTTTACCTAAAATCCAAAATTTTAACTTAGAAAGCAAATGATAATGTGGGACAGAGTAAGACCATGAAAGGAACCAGGATGGACGCAGATTTAATAGCTGCACTTGTTAGTGTCCATCAGGCGCAATCCTACCAACATTGCAACCTTGAAGTTCCATGTAGGAATAGCCATCTTAACCTTGATGCTATGAATTGTGAATCAGGAATAATGAAGTGCTTAAACAATCACAGTCTGAAATTATTTTATTATGGAGCTTCTAAACTCAAAGAAGGATCTTGTTGATGGCAATAAGCAGAAGAGTACCACAGCAGTGACAAAAAATCCAATTAAATGTAATTTACAGGTGACTGGGGAAACTCACAATTGATGGTTAAGCAGGAATTTTAAAGAATTAAAGCTATGTAGTGCCTAAGCGTGACATATTCTGATCTCAGTGTGAAAGAGCTGTAAATCTTACCTTTGGATGCATTACTAGCATTTAAGCAGACAATTAAAGCATCCATAAGCATATATCAGTTTTCATGTATATAAGCAGTTGGTGAAATATAAACTAAGATTTTTTTATATCATGGAAAACATTGTAATATCAAATGATCAGGCACTTAGATTTTTTATATCAGCAATGACCGATAAACCAGACTTCAGAAAATCTCTCAGCTTCCAGTTGTCATGCTAGCAGTAACTTAAAAATAATTATATCTATAAAGGATGGGAATGAAGCATCATTTTGCTCTCCGTTCTACTCATGCTTTTTACATTAGGCAGTTATTGGATAAAAAAAAACCTGAATTAATCCAGGGAAAGAATATATCTCACTCTTGATATTTCTTCTTACAACTCTTCCTCATTAAAATAATTCTGAAAAATCAAGTTTCTGCTTTCTTTAAAACAGATGAAAGTGAATCAGCTGTTTTCCATTCATGATTGTAACTAACTATAGGTAGAAAAACCTGTTTGCTTTTTTAAAATTGCATATTTGCTCAGAAATGAGTCCACACTAGCTGAATGAAAAAAAAAAAAAAAAAAAAGAAGTAAAAATCTGAGCCTTTCAGTTTGCTGGAAATATTTTATAGATCTGATCTTCAAGAACATAACCATCAAATGTGAATTTGAATATGCGGAGCACATATGCTTCTACTCTGAACATCATTTGAAGCTAACAAGAATTCATGCCCTTTTCATTGGACTCCATAGATTTAAGCTAACTGAGAAAATACAGCTACGAAAACTATTTAAAGAAATGAATATCTGGAAGTGAATCCAAGGAGTAATGAGTAGCATGTTGGTAGTAAACCTTTGCTACTTACCATATTTAAAATATATTTTACTCAAATTTCATCTTATTAGCAAAATATGCTGTATTTCTTTAAACTGACGGCAAGAATACTGCAGATCATTACCAAGGACATTATAGTCTTCTGTGCTCAATCATGTATGTCTATGAATGCTATTTAAAGAGTTGGAAATGCCAAGAGATAATTTGTTTAGTTACCATTTTCTGAAATGGTGACTTGCTCTACTGAAAGAGCCCAATTATAACCACCTGGTCATATTCACCATCTGCTTCCAAATAAGTTGACAAGCTGAGGAGGCTTACACTTAAAATGCTTCATCGGAATAGAAGACTTTTATACAATGGATTGCAATAATCCAAATTTAGGATAGAGATCAACGTCTTTGTCATCTGAGGAGATATTTGGATTTTCCTTGTCATGTATTGTGGACCAGGTAAAAGGAACTAGAAAAATTGGAGTTTAAATCGTTTCTCAAAAATGAGTCATAATCCAGATAGTTGTGTTTATAAATTATGATTGGAAATCAGCCTATATGGAAATTTGATGTGAAAGATGACCCTTTATAAATCTGTCCTTTAGTAGTTTGTTTATATATAATTTGAAAAACAATTCAAATTAAACTTTTTTTTGCATTACTATATGTAACTAATTACGAGTTACAACTTTTTTGTTTTTCAGTTCTTTTTAGACTTTAAATTTGACAGGAAACGAAAAATCATCATAATTACTCTGTAAAAAACTTTTCTGCTTCTGTGTATACTTAGATATGAATATTTTTTATTGAACATAAGCGTTTGTTCAAGAAATACATATAGTATTGTTTACAAGTCTCAATTCAAGAAAGTCAAATGGATAGAGTTTTTAACATCTGTTCAGTACTGTCTACTACTTAATCTAATTGAGGCTTTGCCTATCTCAAAATGTATGTACATGAACTGAACTGCAGTGTAGCTGAATTACTCCACTGGAAATTCTTAAGCCAGGCAGACAATTTTTGCTGGCCCATATACTTTCAGTCATACAAGAAAAAAAATGGGGCAAGTGAGGGTTTGGAAAATTGCAAACTGAGTTTTGTTACAGAAGGTTAAAGTTATTTAGAAAATTAAATGTAACATGATTGAATAGCGAGCTCTAGTTTGAATCATTTTTAGTTGTTGAAAGCCTTAAGCCCAAAAATATTATCCATCTACAGTTGCAGTGATCCTGCAAGCCAAATTCTTGTACTCCACACATTTTTGCTGTAACGTCTTAAACTCTTTCTGTTGAATTAATGTTTTTTTCTCACAAGAAAATCCACTGTCATATTACATAATTGTGTGTTTGTGCCTTTATATGAAAAGCGAAGTTAGTTATATTGGTCCACAATGCACCACTTCACTGTTTCCTTTGAGCTTCATATCTCTGGTGTCCTCAAACACTAAATACAAATAAACAAGCAAAAATAAAATATAACAACAGTATTTGGTATCTAAGCTTACTGGAATATACATATATTTCATGTTTGACATAAAGCTCTGTTCCATTCTAGCATTTACATGAAGATGTCCATTCAGCTACATGAACATTTAAATGACTACATATTTTCAGGAATAATCCAAATGCCATTCATACTATGTCTAAAATCAATTGAAATAAAAATGTATTTATTATTTTTAATTATAATGTTTACACTGATCTCACGACTGTCATAATTTTTAACGGACAAGAACAGCAGTCTCAAGACTTGAGGTTTACTTCAGGCATCTGTCATAGAGGACTATCTTATGAGTTGAGAAGAGAGAAATCTATTCCTTATAAAACTATTTAATTAAGAAGCACATTTAAAAATTAAAGCTGTTAAGAATAGTAATTGCTTTACTAATATGGGGGTGACTATGCAAGGAAATTAAGTAGTGTTAATATGGGAATAATTACAGAAGAACTGTGATAAACTTACTGAGAGCTAGTCAGTGTTCCTGAAAATCTTTGCAGACTGACTTACTGAGTTGAATTATTCTGTGGTTTACATTTTTGCTTTATTAAATCTGTATGGAGAATAATTTAATTTTGGAGGATTCTAATTCCCTTCTTATTCTCTTGCTATTACTGCTTTATACTGGAAAAAACCCCAAGTGAAGCTATTTGAAACACTTTTTTGCAAAATTAAGTTTGCCCAAATTATCAGGTTTTTAACCAGGCTTCACTCAAAATAACTAAAAAATACTACCCGAAATTTCATGGATTTTCAATAGATACTATTCCACAAACATTTCAGGTTTTACACAACAGCTAAAATAGATTAACAGAAATGTATCCAATATTCAATCTTTTCATTTTCTCTTGGCAGAGTAGCTCCTGATCATTGTCTAGGAGGAAAAACAACAATGAACCAAAGATGAAATAATTGTTCAAGAGGAAAGATTCTGAACAGAGAAATGGGTATGTTTAAGCAATAGTTTGAGATTTTTTCCAGCAGGAATTACAATCCAAATCTACAAATATTTTGCATTAACTCAAGATTTCATTTTCATTAGATGATGTTTTTACCACCCAGCTTCATCAGACTCTAGCTACCTGAGGATCTAGTTGCTGCATCACTAACTTTTCTTGATCCACCATTTACTTGCAGCAGCTGTTGCTGTTGCTACTCTCTCTTCAGTGTCTCAGTGGTAATGCAGCATGTGCTTCTTACAGTCTTGGGGATCCTATTACCAAACAAAAAATACTATCACAGAGTGATTGCAAACACTAATTTAAGTTTTCCAAAATCTGCTAGTTCAGAATAGCTGAAAAAGGATTCAGGATGCTAGATATGTTAACAGATTCAACTAGACTCTGTCCAAATATATTTCCACCAAGCTGCCTTCATCTACCCTCCCTCTTCCACATTTTTCCTACTTTTTGTTTCTGCTATCACCAATAGAACACATATTTTTAACATCTCTATAAAAGCAGATATTTTAAAGTGATATGGGTAAATCTCTGTCTTGACATGGTGACATCTACCCTCTCTGTTGGTCTCATGAGGCTGTTGTTGACTCAAAGTTATTCACATTTTTTCATAAATGAATCTACTAGATAATGCCAGTACCCCTGCAGACTCAGTTCCACTGCTGCTTCTTCAGTACCTTTGGCCAGCCCATCCTACTGCAGGATGTCACTGTTGCGCACATGTCACTGCTTCTATGAGAGTTCACTGCATGTCCAGCAGTTCCCAAATTACCTCTCCTGTTAGAACAAAGGAAACCTGGAAGACTCATGCTCTTGTCTAGTGTTAGTTCATCAATAGGGCACCTGTTATTACCAAATCCAAACCAGTAACTGACAAATAATGAGCATCTCTTCATCCTCTACATTTTAAACTATAAATTGCTCCAAACAAATATTATCTGGTTTGATACCCATTATGCACTGTGCATTTGGTTTTTAATAGAGCCTTATATGGTTCATTGCTTACTGTAGAAGTGTAATCATATTTTTTGGCCCTTCAGAGTAAGGCAGTACCAATGACACAATGACCAGACCTGGAAAAATGAACTCTGGAGCTGCCAAATGGAATTTTTGGGATTGCAGGGCTGGGATTTAAAATACAGCTGAATCTGGATTCCCAGCTACAGGCAGAAGCTTCAGTCAGGTGGCTGCCAGAAACTGCACTGTTAGATTTCAGTGGCATCAGGGCAAAGAAGGAAAAACAAAACAAAATACAGGGAAATTTTTTAATGACTTGCATCTGCTATCTATGAAATTTCCCATTGCAGGCAAAAAGCTGTCAATGATTTACATAAAACATTCAGCCAGGATATCCCTTGTGATTTTACACTTCTGGTTCACACAGATGAGTGAACTAGGCTCAGTTGGCACAGGTAACATCCATGGCTTTACTTGGACTTCTGCTTCCATTCTTTTTTTATGTGTACACTTTGCTTTTGTAAACACCAAACAAGTACTGGACTCCTGGTAAAGAAGAGTGATTTAAGACCATTTGTCCATGAAAAACTTATTCCCTGGCCATCTGGCATCACCTTAGGTGTAATTAAAGATCTTCTGGTGATAGATGGGTTTCCATTTGTGAACTTTAGAAGCCATGGTAATAAGAATATGCACTCTGCTAAGTAACAATGGCCCAATGGTTCCATTAATATTGTCTGGCCCAGCATCACAAATATACACGTGTTTGCCCATCTCTGCTCTAGGAAGGAGATGTGAACTGAGCCCCCATGTATTTTTCTGGGCCATCTGGCTGTGGTTGTAGCCATCCACAGAGACAAAAAATGTCCTATACAATGGTGGATTACCAGCCCTTTTACTTGTTGAAGCACGCGTGTTGAAGAGTCTGAATATGTAGATGTGTGTCATCAATATAGTCAACAGAGCTGGAGATCCACTTGGGCAAAGCCTGCTATGGTATTGCATGCCACTACTGAAAGGTAACACGGAACAGGATCAGGAGATGTTACTTTCCAAACAATTTTTCAGTCCTTGAACTGCCTATCAGCAGAGCAATGGAAGTTGAAAGTTTCCAAATGTATCACTTAAAGCTTCTTCTTGACAGCCACTGTTATTGCTGCACTGGTCATTTTCCATTTCTCATCTACAGAAGACATTTTTTCTTATCCTGCAGTTTTTCTTCTGCTTACAGTTTCCTCATATGTATGGTGACCCTGCACCACAAGGCATCACTATTCTAATAAAACAGATGCTGCAGAAAAAGTGTAGTAGTTCAGTTTCTTTTTCACTCTTTTTTCCCCCCTTCTTTTTAACAAGTACAGGCCAGCCAGTTTGGGCTACCATAAATTAATCTGCATCTGTGCCCCTGGCTCTGAACAGATAAATTCAGGAGTAGTGCAGAGATTCTTCTTACAGCAGTGCCACTGGTAGATGCTGCTTGCTGATGCTGTTATTGACACAGCTGCCCAAGGCAGAAGATAAAGATGTCATACTGATATTACTGTGCTGCAATGCAGCTGTGGATTAGTCCCACTTTGGGGTAGAGCTCTCATTTTATAGGGGTGGATCTGAGAATCAGAGTTGCCAAAGGGTATTCTCAAAATGGTGATAAAAATATCTGTCAAATCCCATCAGAAAAGCAAGAACAGCTGAATACAATGCAATGCAAGATGCAAGGCAGCCTATTTTGTGGTGTACTCTCACAAAATGAACTCTTCTACTTTCTTGCCAGTTCAATGATTCCTACTTGTAAGACTTGTCATGTACCCATGCTGTTTACAGTCTCAGTTTTCCACACACTGATAATCTCTAATGCATATATCCAGTACTGATTATCATCAAAGTTTTGTTCTCCACAGAGAACTCTCTGTTTTCAGATTTATCTGGTACTGAACTTCTTACACCCTTCTGTTGTTTGCTATTATGTATCTTTATGGGATGCTCTTGGTTTCAATTTCAGTTCTTTAATGTCTAACCTAATATGCAGTATATTTATGACAATTTTTTTCTTATGGTAGAGCAGAACATCTTTAAATTAAGCTTTCTTTTTTGTATTTTAGAAAGTCTGTTTTCTGAGACATGCTTTTATTTCCATCAAGTTTTAATAGGATTCAAAATTCTGCTTCAAAAATTCAAATACCCTCTTCCATATTCAAGAGTTGTTTTGTGTGTCCTTTTGAGATAGTCCTCTTGAGATAAATAAATGCTTCGTTTATTTATTGTAGCACTGGAAAGATGAAGTACTACTCAAATTAGTAAGACATAAGGGCCTGAGCTCCTTGTGCTGCTTATGCATATTCTTATGAGAGCTACCCCAGTAATGCTTTCAGAGGAAACATCCTACCCCAGAATCTGGTGTCTGGTCTGTCCAGTGTCATGATCATCCCATGTTTAGCCTAGAGGCTTTTTGCAACAAATTCCATCCAACTCTGGATCACTTGTCAGAACCCTTTAGAAATTATCCCAAGACTCCCATGCAGGTGAGGCTAAAGTCTGCGCTGAATGCTGTGATCACAACACAAGTCAATGCTCTGCTAAAGGTGGTCACAGAATCACAGAATAGTTTGGACTGGATGGGACCTTTAAAGCCCAAATCTCCCTGCAATGATCAGGAACATCTTCAAGTATATCCGGTTGCTCAAAGCTCCATTCAACCTGGCCTTGAATGTTTTCAGGGATGGGGCATCTACCACCTCTCTGGGAACCTGTTCCAGTGTTTCACTTCCCTCATTGTGAAAATTTTTTTCCTCATATCTAGCCTGAATCTAACTTCTTTTAATTTAAAACCATTCCCCTTGTCTTATTGCAACAACCTACCCCTAGTCCCACTAAAAAGTCTGTCCCCGTCTTTCTTTTAAGCCTCCTTACAACGCTGCAGATAATCTAGGTCTAAATGATTCAACAATTTTCCATTGTTGAGGTATTTTGACACCTAACACACATATGGGTAAATCTTCCATGAGTATGGGCTATATAATTGCTCTAGGGATTTTCTAGAAAATATTTAAATTTTTGAATACTATTTTTCCTACTAAGGAAGTGTTTAATCTTTAAAAGTCTTGTCTATGTATGAGTATAGAGTATCCTGAACCTTTTCAAGATTTTCCTGATGTAACAATTTGTAAATACATGCCATTCATCATAGAACTGCTGTGATACCGTTATTTTCTAGACCAGTGATGATATGTACAAATTTTGTCAAAAAAGCCAAACTCAAGGAAACAAAATCTTTTCTTCTTTTTAAAAGGCCTTCAAACTGTATTTTTGAGTGGTATTTTTCCACTCACAGTTTAAATATGGATTAAAAAAGAACCAAAACTTATGTCTAGCCTAACATATTTGACTCTATGAAGTGTTATAAGAGGTCATTAAAAGCTGTAATGTTTAAATCCTTCTCCCTTATCTTGTGACCTCGGGAGATGCTTACATCTTTTTAAACATGATGCATAGTATTTTGGATATGTTTTATAGAAAGCAATTTTAAACATATATTAACCAAGAGCAGGTTTGTTTGGTTGTTTTTTTAAATCCAGAGTATACATTATTCTTTAGAGATGTTAGACATGCTTCCATTAGAATGTGTGTCATTCCTGTTCTTAATGTTCCTGGACGGGAGTCAGTTTCAGTCTCTAAGAGATGCAGTTGTATTGGTGCACTGCCTGACATGAAAGGGATACTCATCTGGATAGTTTACTCATGTCCAACAGCATCTGTCCATGGAACAGTACAAAAAAGTGTCAAAACTCCTCCAGTCTTCTTGCTAATTCCTAGCGGACCCAGCAGGATGATTGTGTGTACACTCATTATCTTAGACGATAGTACTGAGCTGATAATCGTTGTATTTATGTTTTCCCTAAATAGCAAATTCTGACTTCAGGGCCTATTATTAAGTCTGAGAAAATTTAAATGAGGATATTAAAAGTTTGGAATAAGTGAGCTATGAGACCCTCAGAATCTCCACAGTGTGCTCTCAGAAAGCTAATCCTAAACAGCATTAAATTGCTCTGCCATCCTTGAGGACTTGTATCCTTTTTATTTCAAGCATGCTAATTCACTACCATTCTCTGAATACATAGACTTGCTACATCACTGTGATTTAGTATATCCGTCTCATTAACAAAAATGAGCACAATTTTTCCTTCAATCTCCATAAAAACATCAGTGACTGTGTTAAAATAGTAAAATGCATTTTTATTATATTTTTTAATCTAAAATAAATTTGAGACATAGAAACAACTACCATTTTTTTTTTTTGCAATATGGCATCCTTCTAAGCTTTCTTTGCTAGATATACTGATTTCAAAGATTGTTTTGTTTTAAAGAGAAATGCATAGAACATTGATCTGAGAACAGCCCTTGAAAAATTAGTTCATTTATTATTTTGTTTTCTTCATGAATCAAACTAAAAAAAAAAAATCAACCAGCATTATTAGAAAGGTATTTTTATATATATATGTTAATATAATGAAAATTATTATTTTAAGACTTTCATGCGATAAACATGAAAATTATGATACTGATAGTTTCTGTAACACAAAAAAGTAAACATGTAAATGCCAACCACCCTGCCTTTGTCAGGATATTCCCATCCTAAAGATCCCTGTACATGGAACTACTTCTCAAAGTTTCGGTGAGATCTTTCTCCATGTGGGATAAAGGAAGACTACTTGTTTAAAGGTCTTCACCAGTGTCTGTGTATCTGATCCTAAAGGTATTTTTAAAGCAGAATTGTCTGCATTTTTTATTAAAATTCATCATTATTTTAACAGCAGTCAAAATCATACTTTTGCTTAATTTATTATTTACTTGAAATAATTATAACTATTTTCAAGGTTCAGATTTTTTGTTGGAAATTTACTTTAATGTTTGAACTTAACAGATGTTGTACCATGGTATCATGGAGCTATCTTCGACAGAGGTATGATTGTGAGGTTCAGAGAAGGATATGGGCAATATACATTACCACTGTCTTTTAAATAGCTTGTTACTTTGGATCTACATTGTGAGTATGACTTTCTTAACAAGCTAATCCCACTCTGTAATTTCAGGCAAGTAAGAGTATTCCTTGCAAGTAGCAACTGTACTTCATCCACAGGAAAGCTGAAATTCAGTCCTGTGTTTCTCCCTGCATATTCTTTAAGTGCATTGGGTGTCCCAAATATGTACCACTTAGGTTTCAGGAAGAAAAAAATCTTTTTACTATCTCCTTTCATATATGACTGTAAGTCATTCATTATATGTCCTTTGGATAGTCACTAAGACACATTCAGAACACATAAATTTAATCCTCCTCTCATGTACTAGAAATACAGTTATTTTTGTAGTAATGGAGAAGTGTGATTACTTTAGTGTAATACTAGGAATACAAATACGGCATTTTCATTTTTAACATTTCGGACAGATTATTCTATTTGAAGTTCTTTCATTGATTGGCTAGGAAATGTCCTGGATTTTAGTACACTGCTTCTGCTGTTACAGGAAATTGATCATGTAAATCTGATACATTGTTTGAGTACAGAAAAACATACTGGAAGTCCCTTTTCCTTGACCTTAGAGGGCACAATTTCTCTTTTCTTGCTCTGAAATTTAAATTATTGCCCTCCCACTACACATATTGAGTATGAAAGTCAAGGTGATATTCTTAAAAATATTGAGCTATTGCTACACCTATTTCTTTATGTCTTGGCACCAAGAACTGTTTGACAAATACATGACCTCAGGTTACACAAATATTGTATGAATACCTATGAATGGGATCATCAGGTCTCTCACCAGTAGTAAAGTTGTAATGAAGCCCCAGAGCAAATATTCCTCTAGTTGAGATGCTTAGAAAGCTTTATCTATCTCCTTTAGAATCAGGACTCATAGATCCCATTTGTACCAATAAAGTATGATAATTAAAAGTTCCAGTTAGCATACTTATTTTATTTGTGTTTATTTTTAAAGTACACCTATTGTAGTACATTATTATAATTTATATCACACAGAGATTATCTGCATTGAACAAGATATTACTGCTATCAATTATAAAAGCTGAATTAAACATAGAATTGGTCTGACTTTTCAACTAATAACAAACTTTTATTTATTTTAATATCTTCTTTTGAGGACTGAGTTGATTCTTTTCCAGTCTATTTTCCTCTGGCCTTGCAATGAATCACTACCAACATCCTGTTTCCCCCTTGTTTAGAGACAAAGTGTGGTGATCTGTGCACCCATTTCCATGCAGTGCACAGATTCTGTCTGATATTATGAGGCTGTTTCTGGGCAAGTCTGTTTAATGCAGGTGTCTATACATCCAGCTTTACTGACAAGGATTCTAACTACCTCGATCTATTAGAATGGGTGCAGTGGAGAGGTTTTCTGTTTAAAACAGAACTTTGACCAAGCAGTTAATATTCTGAAGATGGTTGTCAAAATGAGAAGTAGGTTTTTTGGAAATCTGCAATGAAAAAGTTTGGGGACTAGAAATTACCTAAACAAGAGAGAGGAAATAAAAAGATTTATGTCAGAACCTCAAAGAAGATGATGTAAGTAGCTGTGCCAGCTTGTGACCTCCCTGCTTCAGTGTCCCTGTTCCACTCCACAGTTTCATGTTCCTCTTTTGTATGCACCATCATTACTTTTCTTATGGGGTTCCTCTCCTAGCTATCTCCTCAGCTGTCTGGGATCCAAGGCTTACTTCTGATACATCTTCACTGCCTCATTTTGGTTCAGATTTCTGAGAAAATAGTTAAGTGGTAAACTTCATCTATAAGATATATTGATTAGAGCCATGCAAGATAAGGAAGGTAAGACTGTGGTTACAGTTAAAAGCTAAATGAAAAACATTAACATGACAAGTTGCAAAAGCATAAGGGGAAAAAAAGTGGGACTTGGAAGACAGCAATTTAAGAATCATCCCGCTCCAGGGACCAACAAAGGCCAAGAATTCCCCCTCTGACAGACAATGACCATGCAAACACAGTGCTTTACCAGGGATTTACTGGGGATGGTGAGCCTATTAAATGCCTAGCCTAGTACTTAATGTTTTTATTTCACATTAATTTGTAAGTAGAATTCAAGGAGGATCCAGGGAACTGTAGATCAATAAGTTAATCTTTTATATGTGACAGGTAAATGTAAATAATATAATAAAAAATAGAGTGCCTGAGTCAATGGATAAATATTATGTTATGGACAAGTCTCAGCAATTCTTTAGATTACAGACAGCTACAAACACAGCAGTTTACTTGGATGTTTAATAGATATTCAGCAAAGCTGCTCACCAAAAGTTTTTAAAGAAACAAAAGTGCTGTGAGAGAAGAAGGAAGGTCCACTTGTGTACTGTCAACTCGTCCAGAAATTAAGTGTGGGAATAAATAATCAGATTTCTTAGTGGGGGAAGTAGTCTCAGAGGGATCTCTGTTAGACATTTTCTTATCTAACATTCATAAAACTGAACAAGGGTTAAGCGAGCAACAGGTCAGAGATAATGTTAAATTACTTGTGACAGTAAACCCACTACCCCTGCACCCATATTTTCTCACTACTAAACCTTTCACCTATATAGTTGGCTACATTCTCAAAAGAACTCAAGATTTTGATGTGGTTTAAAACCAGTCAGCATTTTTCACATAAAAACAAATTTTGATTGATAAGTGATCTTTTCTCCAAGGAGAAACTTTCATCAGAAAAAATAAATATTGGTTTCTATTTCCTATTTTTCACAAAAATATTCCACGTCTTCTGTAGATTACTTGTAAATGCATTAAGATTAATGAAATGCTACAGCTGAATAATTAACAAATAAAAGCAATTTCATTTGGCATCCCAGCAGTTGTTCCATTTAGTTAAAAAAAAAAAAGAATTGCCTTGACAGGATAGTTAATAGTTGCTGCTGGGACCTGAGATATGGAAAACCTGAGTTTACAAAACTGTCTTTAGTTAGAGATATTTTTGCAACTCTTAATACCTCACCTCAATAAATAGTTCAACCTGTGTTCAGTGGTACAAATAAGGACACAATGAAGCTTCCTTCAGATGGATGAAGATTCTCGACTTCGTTATTCTTGACCAGAAATTACCTAATGAAAGCTTTGATGAAACTAGTAGAGTTCTGTTAATAGAAAAACAAAAACAAAAAAAACCAAAACAAAACAAAACAAAAACAAAATAAGCAAAAATATTTATTTTAAAAAAAAATCAGCTATAATTTTATCTCTAGAAAATCAAATAGAAGCTGGTAAATGAAAACACCTGAAAATTATTCACAAAAAAAATTTAAAAATAATTGAAAGCAAATAAAGTAAAAAGGTGGAATCTAAGCAATGGGTTTGCTTTTATGTTTACAAAATTACATCCTTTGCTTTTTACTACTGATTTGCTGAGTATTGTTCTCAAATGTTCACAGTATACCTCAACTGTTGTTGACTTTAGAAAAGCATCTATTCTTGGAATTATTTCAAATATTTCTGCAGTTGGACTCAGTTTTAAAAAACTAAGGTTTTGTAAATAATAATCAAAAAGTCCTAAGTTAGAGATAATTTGAGTCTTTGATTTAGTATTTGTATTTTACAAATGGAGAATAATACATGCACAGGAAAATTCAGGCCTCAAGGCTGCTTTTAGATGAGTTGAAACTTCTGCTTAGTCCTGTGATGCAAGATCAAGTTCTGAGTTAGCACTGTTTGTGAGCTTCGTTAGTGACAACGCTTACAGATTTTACCAAAGGCAGGGGGAGGGTGGGTGAGGATGTGGGGAGGTGGTGTTTGCCCTTAGAGTGACTTTCTGTTCTCTGAATATAGATTTAATGTATGCTTCAAAAACGTTTATGCTTATCTCACCTTTCTCTCAAGTGAATGTTTTGATGGACTTGCCTTGAATCTCTATAGTTCAGCAACAGCAAGTTAGAGTGCTAACAAAGGTCAACAATGGTAACAGCCTAATGATGCATAATCCATACAATTGATGCAAAAATTTGATTTCAGTGAAAGGTATATTTTACTGTTATTGATGTCATATGTTTGATGTTTCAATAACAGAATTGTGATTATAGCATCACAACTGAGTTAGATAATTGTCTGATTCACATTTAACTGATTCACATCACCAGAACTTATTATAAGATAAATCATTTGATAAGCTTCAAATAATGTTTTAAGTTTCAGATCATTATCTTCAGGCGTAATGTGAATAACACTATTAAAACAGCTGAATTCTAAACAAATGTATTGTAGACTTACATCCTGGTTTTTCCTTAACATTGAAATCATCACCAGCAGTGACTTGAGGGTATTGCACTTGATGGGCACTCAGCAAATTCAGTTTTCAAGTTTGACAAATGTTGTGATGACTCAGTGAAGAAGGAGGTTGTTTGAAGAGTAGGGTGGATTGAAGAATGAGGTTGATTGAAGAGTAGGGTGGATTGAAGAATGGGGTTGATTGAAGAATAGGGTTGTAAATAAGTTACCTCAAGAATGTTAGGCTTTGTTAGCAAGGGAAATTACTAAGATAAGCTTTGCCAGAACCACCTGGTGGTTACTGATATGACTGATATGACAACCACCAGGGGTCCCAAAGACCATCATCACATTTTGTATGCATGCCGGAAACTTTCTGAAAATGATGCAATCCATGTATACCCTCATGTATGCCCAGTGACTATATAAGGATGGCCTGTTCAGCAATATGGGGAGACACGCTTGGAGGAGTGATCCCCGTGTCTCCCGGCGCCGCAATAAAGAATACCTGCTTGTCAACCTAAAACTTTGTTGGCGAGTTCCTGGAGTTTTCTCCGAATCAGCACACAGGTTATAGAGGCTGAAAACGCCTTTACTGAGCAAATGTCAGTGGGTCGCACACACTTTTTAAGAAAGAGACTTGTAAATTTTTGTGGCTTAGTGAACTGCTATGAAATAGCTTTTATGGGATGAGATCGTGCAAGACGGGATAAAAACAGCAGGTCTAACCGCCTCACCAACTTCAGCATAAGCAAAGTCAGAGTCATGTCCATTTGTCTCTTTAGAGCATTACAGTTTATATAGTCTTGGCATAACCTGCTCTCTCTTTCCTTGCTAAATGAACAATTGTTCTTTAAGTAGTAACTAATCATTACCCTATAGACTGCTTGTTGCAGAAATACTTAAAAACTTTTTTTTTTTAAGCAATCTCTAACAGATGCCTGTTTATTGAAATTGTCTAGGGAGAACAACAGTGACAATATAACAGTTAAAGGATGAGTAGGAGCACTAGTACAAACAGAAATAATTAAAGTAACATCAATAAATATAACAGGTCATTTAGGTTTTTTTGTGAGAGAATAAAAAGCATTTATTGGCAACCTTGTAAGAGCCACAAAACTTAACAATGCAAGTGACAATGTTCTTTATCTGTGTTGTGTGGGTGGAAGTGCTTGTTATTTGTGTATTTGCATTTTAACTGGCCCAGAGAGAGAGGGAGGGAGAAATATAGACTCCATTTAATTCAAACAAATATATGGTTAGGGTTTTTTTTTTGTTTTTCAATTAGATCTTGAATTTGAGCACAGTACTGCGCTTGTAGACCTGTTGCTAGAGGATAGGGGAATGGAAGGGAAACAAGAAACTCTGAAAACAAGTGCTACATTCACAGAATCACAGAATCACAGAATCATTAGGGTTGGAAGAGATCTGTGGAGATCATCCAGTCCAACTGCCCTGCCTAGGGCAGGTTACACAGGAAAGCGTCCAGGAGAGTTTTGAATATCTCAGAGAGGGAGACTCCACAACCTGCCTGAGGAACCTGTTCCAGGGCTCTGCCACCCTCAACATAAAGCAGTTCTTCCTCATATTGAGGTGAAACTTCTTGTGTTTTAGTTTATGGCCGCTGCTCCTCTTCCTGTTGCTGGGCACCACTGAAGAGACTGGCACTATCCTTCTGGCACCCACCTTTGAGATATTTATATGTATTAATGAGATCCCCCCTCAGTCTTCTCAGCCCAGCTCTTGCAATCTCTCCTTGTAAGAAAGATGCTCCAGACCCCTTATCATCCTTGTGGCTTCTGCTGGACCCTCTCCAGTAGCTGATTGTCTGTCTTGTACTGAGAAGCCTAGAACTGGGCTTCAGATGTGGCCTCCCCAGGGCTGAGAAGGGGTAGAGGATCACTTCCCTCGGTGTGCTGCTGGCCACACACCTCTCTCCAGGGTACTGTTGGCCTTCCTGTAGATGGGAGCTCTTTTTATAGATGGGAGTATCATTGGCCTTCCTTCAATCATTGGTCACCTCTCCTGCTCTCCATGATTTTTCAAAGATGATGGAGAGCGGGAGAATAACATCTGCCAGCTCCCTCAGCACCCATGGATGCATCCCACCAGGGCCCATTGATTAATGGGTGTTAAGTTTGTCTAGCTTATTCCCAACCTAAGCTTTTATGACCAGAAAGTCTTCCTTTCTCTGACCTCCTTCTCTTTCTTCCAAGGTCTGGGACTCCTGAGGGCCATCCTTAGCACCAAATACTGAGGCAAAGAAGGTATTCAGTAATTTCACCTTCTCTGTGTCTTGTGTTACATGGACATCAATCTGATTCAGCAGCAGCCCCACATTTTCCCTTATTTTCCTTTTGCTGATGATATACTTGTAGAAGCCTTTCTTGTTGTCCTTCATGTCCTTTGCCAGACTCAATTCCAAGTGGGCCTTGGCCTTCCTTGTCACATCCCTGTATACTCTGACAATGTTCCTATAGTCCTTCCACTTGGCTTGTCCCTTTCGCCACATCCCATAAATTTCTTTCTTGTATTTGGGATTTACCAGGAGCTCCATGGTAATCCATGAGGGTCTCCTGCCCTTTCTGCTTAATTTCTTTATTATAGGCATATACTGGTCTTGGGCTTGGAGGAAGTGGTGCTTAAATATTGACCAGCTCTCTTGGACCCCCTTCTTTTCTAGAGCCCTATCCCATGGGATTCCTCTAATTAGGTCTTTGAAGAGGCCAAAGTTAGCTCTCCAGAAGTTCAGGGTTCTAGTCCTGCTTACTCTTTTGCTTCCCCAAGCAAGATCCTGAGTTCCACTCTCTCATGATTGCTACCCCCAAGGCTACCCCGACCTTTACATCTTAAACCAGTCCCTCCAGTACAAGGTCCAGCAACATACCTTTTCTCCCTGATTGCTCCTTCACTTGTGTCAAAAGATTATATTCAGTGATCTGCAGGGACTTTTTTGACTGTGTGTCCTGGGCCATGTTGTCCCTCTCACAAATATCAAGGGATCTAACCAGTTTTATTACTGCACTTGTGTTGTGGTTTTAAGCCCAGCCACACAGCTCGTTCTCTCACTCTCCCCACCTTTCTCCTCCCCACTCCCGGAAGGATGGGGAGGAGAATTGAAAGAATGAAATGCCCATGGGTTGAGATAAGAACAGTCCAGTAACTAAGGTAAAACACAAAACCACTACTGCTACCACCAATAATAATAATCATAAGGGAAATAACAAGGGAAGAGAATATAACTGCTCACCACCCACCGACTGATACCCAGCCCGACCCAAGCAGTGATGTGGGCCTTCTGGGGAACTGATCCCAGTTTACATCCTGGGCATGACATGCTGTGGTATGGAATACCTTTTTGGCTATTTTGGGTCAGGTGTCCTGTCTCTGCTTCCTCCCGGCTTCTCCTCCTCCCTGGCAGAGCATGAAGCTCAGAAAGTCCTTGGTCAGAGTAAACATTACTAAGCCACAACTGAAAACGTCGGTGTTATCAGTGCTGTTCCCAGGCCAAAAGTCAAAACCACTGCATTGCACCAGCTACTAAGAAGAAGAAAAATGACTGCTACTGCTGAACCCAAGACAACTTGCGACAGTAGGTCTCGTACATAGGAAGGTAGGGTGTGGAGTTATTTTGAAGGTGGTGTATTTTAGTCAGCACAATATCACAACTATGAGCAAATGCTCAATATGAATATTGCAAGACCAATTGGAATTTATGTCAAACAATTATTTAATCTTGCATGTGCTAAATCCTGCATCATTGCTTTAATACAGAACAAGAAAGGAAATGGAATATGGTTTATCAAGTATAACCAATCCTTTTCTGTGTAAAATCAAGTTCTAGTTTAATATGTAAGAGCTAAAAGAAAACCCCACTTGAAATTCAAAACAGTTTTCAACAGCTCTTTTTGAAAGTAAAATTAAGGCTACTATTATATGCTCAAATTTTTAGGATTCTATTTAGAGGTATAATTTTAGAATTCTTTTAGTAAGACATAACTGAGTGACAGAAATAGATGTTTCTAGTTTACATTAACAACAAAGTCTTCAAATCATGTCTCCTTTATTGTAAATATTTTATTTTTCCTGTATCAGAACATAACAAATACAAACTAAAAGTTCGTTGGCATTAAAACTAAAAAAATGGACAATTTTAGTATACAGCTATATTAAAAAGGGTGTCAAATAATTATCTTTAAGTTAAAATATTTTTTTTTTGTGAACTTGTGTGCAAAATTTAGTTCCATTTCTACTGTTCTGTATACTACTATACTTTGATCACCCTTTTTATTTTTCAACCAGTTTCAGCAGCAAATAGATGGAATATCTCTACCATGATTCTGAAGCCCTGTTCAGTTAGGATGTTGTATGTTAATGAGCTCTTTGTTTGCACATGTAATTTGCTTCCGGACAGACAAGAAGAAACATCTTTATCAAGAACTTTATAAGAGGCATGTGTTAGGTTGCATTCATTGATAATTGTTATAAACTATAACTTGTGCTTCCTTTGAGAATCCCTTGGGAAAACTTTCTCCTACACACCTACAGAAGCACCCGCTTCTTTTGGAAGGCATCTTTTACTTTACGAACAAGTATTTCTTCTTCTTGTGGTAAGCCACATAACGAAGGCACTTGTGCAGATGATCTTGACGGGCCTAATACTGCAGTGTTGTGGTGAAGTGATTTAAATCTGT
>JANHGB010009508.1:0-12039 GCA_026283785.1 Coracopsis vasa | reverse complement strand
ATTGCAGTGCAGGAAACTACTGAAAAATTGCTGGTCTGAGAGAAAGGAGATTGGAGGGAAAACGCTGTCTCTCTCCTGGGAGATGTGGAACAGAGAGATATTGACTGTCATCCCTTCTCTTTTATTCTGTCCTTCCTGCCTTCCTAGCATATTAGATGCTGAAAATACTTTTGGTGTCCTTGATGGACTCATTTTAAGTAAAACATACAGAAAGACTATCTCCAGCCTAGTTGACCTGAAGTATCATGTTCCTGCCTCAAATCATTGCTACCTGAGAAGAACCCAAATGATTTAGACACAAAGAAATTAAATGAACATGAACATCTGGACCCAGAAATTAAATCCTGCCCTATGTGTGGAACCTACTCTATAGAAGTGAATATAAGGTTTTCATTAGAATTGTTATTCCTTTGAGAGCTGGAAAGCATCTGCAAGGTTTTTTTGATAAGGTCTAAAATGAAAACAACTACCCCATCTTAAAATATTTCCCAAAATTGGAAGGGTGTTTGGTTGACATCTGCTAAAGCATAGGGAGGAGGAGCTGACCAGCCTGAAATATAGCTGTTTTGTTTGCTCTGTGCTGTGTCCTCATCTAAACTGGGGCAACAGACCCTCCATGTAGGTGCTTCTGGCTTCCTCCAGAAGCTATGCAAATCCCAGAAACCAGTGGATTTCTTCCCACAGCCTGCTCAGAGTCAAACCTTCCTTCCCTAAAATAACATTGCATGAAACTTTCCAGAAGAAGCCTCCCAGACCCAACTGGCTTTTCCGCAGGATATGTGAAACAATATGTAAGAATTGGTAAAAAAATATTGGACAAATGTTGCAGGACCCTGGCAGAACTGGTAGTATTTGTAACTTGACCTTTTCTGGCTAGCACTGTTGGGAGAGGGAAGTGCTCCACAGCCATTTTAATTCTTTTAGAGAGTGTCATGGAGCCAGACTCATGCTGTAACCAATTGCTCAGTGAAGTGTGTAGGTGGAGCTGGAACTGAGGTCTCCTTCTGGGGATTCAGAGTATGACAGAATTGCTGGTGGACCCACTCTGCTATGCAAAATGCATTCAGCAGGGGCCTCTGAGGTAAGTAGTGGTCTCTGTGGATTGACTTTGTTTGAGTGAAGTTTGCATATGAACATATAGAAGGGAAAGACACAGCCTACTGAATTCAGTGGGAGTCCTCCCACTGTTTCCAGGAAGTTTTAGAGCTAGTTAAATAGGATGCTAACTTTTTTTTTGAGAGAACGTGCATGCAAACATCAGCACTGATGCTCAGGGCTTTGCAGATGCATTCTTCCACTCAGAGAGACATTTCTTGTGTATCACACGAATTCTTCAAGTTTCTACCCTTGCTTATATTTTCCTAATATTCAGCTCATGTCTTTTAGCTACTGCTGTAATGCAGAAGATTTACAAAATCATCAAATCAGTTTAAGCTCCAGGAAATCTGAGTCTGGTTTTGTTATTCCCCACCATTGAAAACTCATCTTGAATGCTCTCTTTTGGTTGCTGAGTTCTATGTGCTGTTCAAGTATCTTTGGAGAATGGAAGGAAGTTATCTTTTGATATGAGAAATTGAGCTTTCTAATACATTCATCCAAAAGGATAGAAAGAACTGCTTGATGATTTCATAAGATAAGCAATTATAGCCACACAGCCACACTGTGAAAGGGAGATGAATTAACTGCAGAGGAGACTCCTAAAAGATATCAAAAAAATGAATGCTTATGTTCAAAAAACGCTATACCTTTTAAAATAAAGATCAAATTGGAAGAGATTGTCTAATATACCTCTTACTGAATCTTCTGGGTATGAAACTTTAACTTGTGGTTGGAGATATCCCTGGTTATTTTGATCACAACTATTTTCTTCAATATTATATTTTCGTAAAACTATGCAACTCATATATTTAGAGAAGGGGAGGAATGGATAAAAAGTTGATGTGCAGTTGTGTGCCTTTAAAGCTTCAACTGATCGCAGATGCAGCAGATAACACAGTGATTTACCTGTGTGAACCTCGTCAGCCCTGTGAAGCTTATAATTATTCAAATTAGACAAGATTATGGAGTTCTCAGAGAGAAAAAATGTCACAAGAGCCTTGAGTTCTTATTTTCCCCATATTCCATTGATAACCCAAATTTCGTCATGCCTAGATTCTTCAACATTGAAATTACATGGAAAATATAGTTTGGCAGCTCACTAATGGTTTTACCATTTGCAAAAAAAGTGGCTCTAGGTATAAAAAAAGTGTTAATAGTTAATGTTCAGCATGCTCTGCAAGCCAATTTGGCTTTCAAGTCTGGCACGATTGGTTTTATACTGATGGATTTTTTGCAGCTAGAACTAGTGTTGTCAGATGTTTAATTCTCCTCTGTTTCATAAATATATTGCTCCATATTCTGTAGTGATAAAGAATGGTAAGATTATTTTCAATATTTTCAAACTTTGAATCTAACTCTTATTAAATTACCAAAGAAATTCACAGTAATTTAATGGTTCATGGTTGGTTTCAGTTTTTAACATAAAGTCCCTGGAAAAAAATGCACACTGGAATGATCTTTTTCCCATATGCATTGTGCTTTCAACACTTTGGATCTCAAAATAGCTAAATGAAATGGAATATTTCTTTGTTTCTGTTGCAATGGAAAAACTGCAAGAACTGGAGATCTGTTTGGAACTACCATTTGTGCAACAGGATTTAATAAACAGTAGCTGAGAAAAAAGTCCAGAGCAATCCATATGGAGAAGGTCCATGCAGCTCCGCTCTATGCAAGTGCTGCTCCTGCCTGGGAGATGTGCTCCCGTTGTGCTGCTCATGGGTGTTTCTTCCATTGCAAAGGTGAGTCCAGAGCTGTGAAGCAGGCAGGCACAGAAGAAAAAAGGGCTACTGATAAACAAGGAAACCTGTTGAACCAGTACCTCAGGGAAAGTAACAGATACTATCATCTGGTTCCACAGGAAAAAAGGAAATCTGAAACTCATGTTTTGGCAAATAAATATAGGCACGAATATTCTTTAAAGAAGTAAGTCTGTGTCCTCAGACACCTTGAACTAAAAAAATTCCTTCTCTGAAGAGCTTTGAGGAGATAAATACCTCCGAGTAATCATTTTTCTACATGCTTTTTTGTTTTTTTCAGACTCTTGGAAAGAGTCATCTTCCTTTGGCAAGATCTGACGAGCTGTCTGCAAAGCCAAACACCAAAAACTAAACTTTCAAAAGAAAACATTTCAACAAAAGACATGCAAGTTTTGACACTTAGCCAAAGCTGCCAGCATCTTATATCTTACCTAAGGCAAAATCCAAAGACAAAGTCTTTTTAATGTGAATTCAGGAATTCAACTCTCATTGCTCTGAGACCTTGTTTTGAGACCATCAGGCCCCATACAAAATGCACTCATAATATTCTTAATAGACCTGGAGTGTGCTGTTTGTTCCCGTAATGGCTCAAATATTTACCAAGGCAAAGGAAAATCTGAGTTTGTTTCTCTGTTATCATAACAATTTCTCTTACTCAAAGCATTAGGATATGGGGAAGGGAGATCATATCTGTTGAAACTGTAGGTGAGAGAGAGAACATAGCTCTGCAAAATGTTGTATGAGGGCAGGGGTGCACAAAAGGGATCCTGGCTTCCTGCCCCAATCACATAAATTTAACCTGCAAGAACTGATTTGAGAAAACATTGTCTATATTTCCCTCTTTTAAAGGAAGAATTTATGATCCTTTCAGTGGCAGATCTGGGAGACCAACTTAAATGGGGAGAATCATTGCTGAAACATTTAGTAAGGAGCAAAGTGCACTAGAGGAGACAAGATTTAGAACACATAATTTCTCTCATACCTAGCTCCAGGCAGTGCCTACCTTTTTCATACAGAATTACTCAGTTTGTCTCTAAACCCAGCTGGCACTCTGGATTAGGAGGTACATCAGTGTCCGTAGCCAGCAGCACACCAGGAAGCAACATGTTTAGTATTGCACTGGTTGCTGTGCTGAGTCACCACCTGTGTTCACTGGGTATTACATGAAGCCAGGGAAGCCTTGAGCCTCAAGACCTAAAGCTGTGGAATGACGCAGCAGCCTGAAGTGATTTGGGGCAGTGATCTGAATTCTATCCCTGGAACCAGGAACATAAAGTAGGTTGTATTAGGTTAACATAGTGGGGTATAAGTCCCTCTGTAGTGCTGCGATGACTAGTTTCTATTCTTAGTGAGATGTCTCCAAAATCAGCATAAGGAACTCAGGAAAATCAATCACACTTCAATTCACTTTAATTTCATTAACAGGCTAGACCAATAGATGGGGAAAATAGGGAAAGAGACAATTAAAACTAAACTTATTTTGAAAAGTGGATTGTAAAGAACCTCATGCAGTTTGACATTGGAAGTTGCTTCCTCTCTGGATTGCTGTGGCTGTGATTCATATCTTGAGTTGGGACATTAGTGTAGAGAAGCCGACCCTTTCTGGCTCTGCTTACTTGTGAGCCTGCTAGCCCTGCTCCTAAACCCAAGATGCTAGATTTTTGTTGTTCTTTTTCATTTCTTCTTGCTTACTGGAGACTGAGTATTACTCTCTGGGCTCTTTTCTCAGACTTTCAGTTTAAACAACCAATCATTAAGTTGATTTCACTGGATGAAGAAGTTCAAAAATATAAAAAGCTCTGCACTTTAAATAATGATTCAAGCATGGCGTTCTTAATTCCTGTGAGAGCCAGGGAGATTATTCAATGTATTTCAGGCAAAACAAAATGTCACTTTCATCACCAATGTGAAAATCGAAGTAAGACAAGTGAAAAAAAAAAGACAGAATCAAAAAGAACAAAATTTCTTTTGTTGCCTCAGGATACTTTATAATAAGCATCCTATGAGGGATACATAGGGGTTTGTAATAATGATCCAGGGGCCTGTCTTTTGCTTATTCCATACATGAGCAGAACTATGGAAATTAATGGATCTAACCAACAGGAATAAATGTCTGCAGAATCAGGCAACTGATCAGCAGTATTTACTTCTGTTCTTTTTAGAGTGTACAGAATTTTGGAGGGGCTGGACTGCAGAGAGGTGGAAAATATCATAGAAGAAAATACCATGGGACTGAGAAGGTCATCTAAATAAATCATAACTAATGAGGCATCTGCCATTAAAAATAAGTCATCATCACTTTGTCACTATCCAATCTCCCATTAAATTAGTTTCCAGATATGACATCAGGTCCAATCTTTTCCTACCAGCATTGATGTTTTATTATTGTAAATTGGGAGCACAGGAAGGATGAAAATGCTCTATGTGCATTAATAATCAGATTCAGTAATCAGGCTGTTTGAAAAGGTGTTCCTTTTGCTGTGTTCCCATTCCTGCTGGCATTCCTGATATCAAAACATAAGCTAAATAACTAACTTCTACTTGTGCACTTTTGACAAGGTAGTGTATTCGTCACAGAATTATTGCTTGATTTTTTAAACTGTATACAGTATTAGTAGAAAAATAATTCTGTGACAAGACTGTCAATCCTAGAATTTCACAGCAATCTAACGATTTTATCTTAATTAAAATGTTCCCCTGGAGAGAGTCATTTTCCCTCAAAACACTGCTCAGATGTGCTGGATGACACTACCTTCCTAATAAGAATTTAAGAAAATGTTGTCAATATCATTGTCTTACCAGTTAATCTACTTTGCCTGCTCCCTTGTGTCCTTATGGCAGGTTTCTTGTTTCATTTGGAATTACGTTTCATTGAGCAATAACAAACAGTTATATAAAAGGTAATAATCCAGTTTGATCCATTGCTGGTGTTTGTGTAACCAGCATATTATTAATGGCCCTTTTTCTCAGTGGCAGGGCAGGCTCACTTATAAAAAAGAATCCTTTAGATTTAAACCAATTGTAACAGAGAGCAGAACTTAGTGTTATATGTAGCATATACCTATGTAGTTAAGAGTATAATTGCTAACGTGACAGTTGCAGCAACACTGGGCACACTAAATACAAACAGGACACAGCTTGATTAACTGCACTGGGGTCTGTCATATTAGATGGATGGACGAAGGAGTGCTTCTGTCAGGACTCCCTGGCACTCCCTCTCTGAAATTACTAGTTTTCAAAGTCAGCTATGGTCAGCATGCAGTTGTGAATGCAAAAATCTGTCACAAGTTAGGAAGAGTTATCCGGATAAGATGAAATTCAGCAGGGCTGGCACAGGTCAGGAGACACTTTGGGTTACAATTTGGTTGTGACTGGTTTCTGTTGCTTCATAAATCTGCAGCTCCAGCAGTGCTTCCATTTTCTGTTTCAAAGGAAATGGATTTGCATTGTACCTTACTCACAAAGGGTGATAACCTTACCAGCTTTTTCAGGTTCAGTGGAGCTGCTCACAAACAGGACTCCCAAACCTAGCCCTGCTCTTCCAGCCTGATTCATAGTTGTTCGTGGACTCTTAAGAAATACCTTTGTTAATAGTCCTCAAGCCCATAGCCATCAACCATTTGTGCTTTAAGCCCAGGGACAGTCCAGCCCAAGACCAATGAACTTCTAGGGATGAAGATTACCTCTTACTTTCTTGTCTGTCTTACATCTTGGCCAGTATCTCAAAAAACAACCTGGCTTTAAGCTCAGGAAAGCTCAAAAAATTTCCCAACCTCTTTTAAACGCTCATTTACACTGTCTGAATGGAAGTTCAGTTTTGTGTAAAGCAACATTAATGGCACTACAGGTTGTTCAATGAGCCTAGTATGTTTTGGGGAAAATAAATCGGTTTCTGTAGCTGAGAAGAAATAAAGTACTTACCAAATCTGTCTGTGCAATTTGGAGGATGACCCACTAAGTCTGACTCCCTTGTATCATGGTGTTCCTAGAGGCTGTGTTTTGTTTATAGTTTGGTATTAAGTAGTTTAATTGTGACTGTAGATGGGGGCCTTTTTCATTTGCATAATCTCCTCATGGGACTACAGCTGCTAATTTGGTGATTAATTATCCATATTACACACTGTTTATTTGACCATGCCTAGATTAATTTCTCCTTCCAAGCAAATCACATTTAGATATGAATTTGCATATCTTGATTACATTTTAATGCCTTGGCTATCATTGTTTCTTCCCTGGATATCTCATGAGATTAGAGAAGAGTGTTCAAGCAGGGAATGATGGAATGTCTTAAATGACATTGTGTATCACTGGACAGACCATGCACATGACTCCACATTAATGGAAAATATGCTCCTTTTACTATCAGGAAGGTTATGACACCTAGACAGCAAGTCCTTTGGGAGTTTTGTGGCATTATTACTTAAAGAAATATTTCAAGAAGGGTATTTTAACAAAGTAATATGAAGATAATAACTAATAAAAATTTACAAATTTAAAAGATACTGACATTCATGGATTTTCATCTACACTCCAGCTCTTCCAAAACTTTTCCACCATTAATAGGAAAAATAAATATTTGTAAAGCTCCTCCTTACATTAACAAGAATTAATAGAATAGATATAGAATATGTATTTTGAGAATAAGTTTCAGAAGGCAACATGGCAAACCCTTGAATAAACTCCAGTAAAAAGCAGAAAGCCAATTTGTCCCTGACATGCTTTTCTGACACAAGTTTTTGCAAGAACTGCATTCACAGCTGGAATCTGTGCAAGCAACACGAAAACCTGGATTAGTATATTCATAAAAAAACTTTCCAAGGATCTCTGTAGTATCTCAAAAAAGAACTAGGAAATTCTCTTTATAAGGCAAGCTGTTTAATCTGACTACCTTAAAGTTTATGTATGCCTTGTTTATCTGGAATTTTGTGTCTTTTATTTACTTTCACAGCACATAGTGCACTATAGAGTCACTACAGCAAGGTATAGCCTTAAAAATAGAATATTTATTGTACAAAGCATTACATTTTTATTTTATGATTTAAAGAAAGTTCTCTTACATACATCTATTTCATCATAGCGATAATCTGTACACGAAGTAAATTATAAAATGTAATACATCACTATTGTAATAGTAATTATTTCTATCATCTTCTCCCAGAAGATGTAGGCAGAAAAAAATACACTGAGATCCCAAACATGTAGTTACGCATTGGCTTGCTGGTGAGGGGAGAGGAACTTTATATACATTGATTTATAGAAATTGTTAGCAATAATTCTATTTGATCTCTTCTACATGTTCTTCCAACACTACTTCTACTCAGAAAAAGAAAGCTAACAAGTAAAATTGTAATTGTTAAAACTTGATAACCCAAACATACTCCTATATTTTGGAGGGGAGTTCTTTGTGTGTTCAGAGCATTTTATCACCATATGAAAGTCAATAACTCCTACCCACAAAACATTTCAGGAAGTATGTCAAAATATTGGGAGCCTGACCCTAAAAACACCTCCCTGTTAAAATCAGTCTGATTATTCATTTGAGTAAAGTTATTCACATGTGTTAGTATTTGCTGTAGCAGACCCTTGATCTTTGGCTTTACGGGAAGACAACACAGTTGTCATGATTTCACAATATAAATAGACACTATTAAAAGACCCAGAGTAACAACATAGACTTACTGGGATTAAAAACAAAGCATCATAAATGTTTATGGATGTCACAAATAAAACGGCAACTTCAAGTTCATGCGAACTCTGCACATTTCTTGTTTGAAGTCCAAGATCATGAGCTGCATCTCTCCTCAAGAAATGCCTGCCAACACATGTACGCTTATTTCAGTATCAGTTTTATCCTCCTTTTAAAAACAAACTGTGTTTTGTTGCACAATGAAGATGAAAAACAAATTAAACCAGAATTAATACTCTCTAAGGAATGAAAAACAGCTTTGGAAATGGCATACAAAATTTTAATTATTATTATACTGTAGCTTATAAAA
Source organism: Coracopsis vasa (assembly GCA_026283785.1). Classification (NCBI taxonomy): domain Eukaryota; kingdom Metazoa; phylum Chordata; class Aves; order Psittaciformes; family Psittacidae; genus Coracopsis; species Coracopsis vasa. The sequence goes on along the minus strand of JANHGB010009508.1, from coordinate 3,188 downwards.
CTTTCAAAAGCCAAACTAATAAAGAAGTGGGTGGGCGACTACATCATGAAGCCCCCAAACACAATAAACAAAGCTCCTGGCAAACATGATGCCTTTCTCTGCTCCAAAACAGTGTTCTTTGTGTTATTGTCTTCAGTGAGCCATAAAGGGTTTGGACGAAATTCTTGCAACATTGAAAGCAATGGTAAAAAGTACTGACTTGGAGCCAAAATGTCACCCTCTGTCTTAAATTAAAAGGAGAGAAGGGTGGAGAAGACAATGACTGAACCAACCCATAGCACAGAATGAGACCCTGCTGTAGGCTGCAGCCCCTGGCTGGTGGTGCTGGCCTGGCCCCCAGGGTCGCCCCTGCTGAGTAGTGGATGACCTTGGCTCCTGCTGTCACTGGCATGGCCAGGAACCTTGCACAAGCATGACAGCCACTCCACCCCTTGCTGGCATCAGTGCTCCAGCCAGCAGCAACTTGTCTTTGCAAATGTACTTCGCTAGCTTAGGAGAATTAAACAGGGAGGAGGACTCTGATAAAGAGCTTTACTGAACCTTCAAACACTTGGGAATCTGTGCTAGAGAAGAGCCTCAATCTATCCAGTTGAAGGTCTCCCTCAAGCCCTCAGATGTATTTGGTTTGGTTCTGACCATGGGTTGCACAACCTGAGTGAAGCAGTTATGTTTTGTACAGCTAGCATACCTATTCCTATACCTTGTCTAGCTGAGAAGAAAATTCCCTGAAGAATGTTATTCACATTCTTTCCCCACTTGGAAAACACTGTAAGAAAACTGTAATGATAGTATGCACTATAGAGTCATAGAATTGTTTTGGTTAGAGAACAACTTTAAGATCGTGGAATCCACCCATTAACCCAGCACTGCCAAGTCCACCATTAAACCATGTCCCCAAGTGCCACATCTACCTGTCTTCAGTTGCAGCTGTCCACATCTTTCTATGTTGTGGGTTCTTTCACTTTTCAAACAATAGCTCTATGCCAAATACAGTTCCTTAAAGTAGTGCACACCTTTTTAACCCTTGGAAGCAGCTGTCACATGTATGTTAGCTCAGACATATTTCGGCATTTTTCTTATGGCAGTGGCTGTGCTAGGGAGTAGGAAATGTGTAAACACATATGGGTGCCATCCTGTGTTAGAGTTCAGCTTCTTGCAGGCAACCCCAAAAAGGCAACATTTGACATGAATTAATCTTTTGAACAGTTATTCACAAGAGAAAAACGTTGTCCTTCTCATTTCTGAGTGATATTCCCAGCAAGAGGAAGATAATATATCTTTTAATTACATTTGTATATGACTCAATGTATTAAAACATGCACAGTTATTTAAAATTAGCAAAACAGTAAGTTTTTTTTTATGCCTAACATTTACAACTTGCATTTCTAAAAATCAAGTTAGTCATTATTAAGAGCATATTTACAGGATATTTTTGTACAAAATTTACAAAATAAGACAAAGCTGGTTGGATGATATAAATAGTTAAATATAGATTCTAATGAATAGCAGAAGCAAGGTTGTTTTCTGTCTGCACTTGGGACAACGTCACTATAAAAAAATCAAGAGCCTGGGAGATTTATGGAGAAAAGCCCTTCAGAAAAAAAATGTCAAGGGAGTCAAAATTGACTGCATGGGTTATTCGCCACAGCAGATTAAAAGGAATGTTTGCCTAAGATTTGCTGTAGGATTATTCAGCATCCTACTTCATCTGCTCTCTCTTAATCAGGGTGAAATTAAATCTTCTACTAATCAGTATAAGATCCCACTGAATCCTAAGTTATCAGCTGAGCAGTGAGCATGACCTAACTAGCCTCCCTAGGAAAGAAATTCCCTCTGGACACAGCAATCAAACTCCTATTGACCACAGAAGGGTCAGAGTTGCACTTGATCCAGTCTCCTGTGCCTTTCTTTATTCCTCCTTCCTCATCAAGATGATGTGGAGTGGCACTGTTATTTCTTCACTTATGACTAGGAGCTAGTAGCAGATGTGTGTGTACCAGGCCTTTCATCCTAGCATCTTTCTTGGTCCTTCCTCTCACTGTTACTTACCTGTGGAGAAGTACTGCATTCTGATATATCAAACTATTAACCCAGAAAACTCACATTTCTTTAAATTTACTGTTCCTTGAAAGCAAGCTCTTCTATAACCTGTCATGATCTATCAGCCTGATGGGCTTCCCCATGCAAGAAGAGAGCTCTTGGCCAAGTGGGAAAGCCCAAGGTGACTGGCATGAGCCTTTCCCTTTCCCCTGCCATTGCTGCTCGCTCTTGAGAGCTCCCATGGGAATGAAAGCCTATCAGTGACCCTGTGTCTGTGTCAAGGGCTGGCTAGTGCCCCAGGAGAGACACTTCAGAGTGGAATCTGGATGCCTTGCATAAGGATGAGGCTCTGGTGGCAACCAACTGGCCATGGAAGATGCTCAATTGGGGCCAACCACCCAGAAGACTAAGACTAGCTTCCCCCCAAACACAGCAGTCTGGAGACAACTTGAGAGCTGCAGCAAATGGATGATGAACAGCAGGTAATCACTCTACGCCTTTTAAGGCCACACCTGCCTGCCCCGCAGGTAAGCTCCCTATATTATCTTCCCACAAACAATCCTGCTTTGGAAGAATTAAAGGTGGAGGAGAGTGTGGGAATGTTTTTAAAAGCTCACTGATAACGTGTGGGCCGCAGGCATGAAAAGCTGGTACCTCCCACTGATTGACAGAGGAATGACCCTATTAATTTTGTCAGAAGTTTCATACACATTTCAAAAGTGACACAATTTTCCCTGAACTTTTGCTCTGCCAAATTAGTAAAGGTTTTCTGCATCAGCATTCTGACCCTGATTCAGCAAGCAATTAGCCATCACGGCCTTCTAAATCAAGACCTTTGTGCTGATGGAAGATCACTCTAAGTATCTGAGTTAATTGCAACCTACTGTACACATCAGCATTTCTTCCGTACTTTCTCAAGCTTAAAGGACATTAGTTTTTATCTTCTTGCTGCTTTAGCCAGTTCCAAAGGTATCAAAATATTCAGCCTGGAGAAGAGAAGGCTGCGTGGAGACCTCATAGCAGCCTCCCAGTATCTGAAGGGGGCCTATAAGGATGCTGGGGAGGGACTCCTCATTAGGGACTGTAGTGATAGGACAAGGGGTAATGAGTTAAAACTTAAACAGGGGAAGTTTAGATTGGATATAAGG
>JANHGB010009507.1:9954-35534 GCA_026283785.1 Coracopsis vasa | reverse complement strand
CTGAATAGGTCAATACCCCTTAAGCTTTTTGGTCTTTAATTCTCTTAATGGTATGGCAGAAACCGTTAATTGTATTATTAAAAAAGCTCTGAAGACTGTATTAATGTAATGTGGCCTCGGATCAGTCAAGATCACATTTTCATCATGATGAAAAGATTCCTTGTCCTGAAACATTGATCTCATCTTGAGCTGGGTGTCAGATGGAGAGGAGCCTTTCCCAGTCTGGGCAGTAGATGGCAATGGTGCATTTCATTCTGCAGCGTGCTCTGCTGTCAATGCTCACCTCAGAAAGGGGCCGTGAACTTTTTCCCTCAGCTTCCAAGAGCGGGTTTGCACTTACATAGCCTCTTAAATATTCCAGAGGCAAAAGAATTCGAAATTCCATTTTGAATCCACATTTCTTTAGCGGCTGCTGTGAGGTTCCTGAGTTACAAACTGTAGCACCCAAACAGTCCCAATCCTGCATGTCAGCTCTGAGAATGGACGTTGCTAGGGACCATCAGCATTGTCTGTCTTGTAGCAGGGATTCAGTGAAGCAGTATATGACCTCTGAAGTAACATCTTCCACTTGTTCATTGTGGGTTTTGTAGCTTTTTGGTGGGTTTTCCACCTTTGCATCAAGAGAGTGAAAGCTGAAACAAGCAGTTTATTTTATATCATGATTGAGGAAGTTCAGAAAGGCACCTAACTAACGTGTCGTTGTACTGTAATATTTGGAAAGACCTTATAACAAGTCCTGGAGAAGATGAGAAGAGACACTTTGCAATGAGCAGGGAATCAGGAAGGTGTGTATTACAGGGTCGTACACATCGACTGCGCTGTGCCCTCATGTGCTATGCTGCTGAGTAGGCAGGCAAGGATTTCAGAATGAAAGTGTCACCTAGGGTCAGCGATTTATGCAACTGAAATGTGCTGTGGCAGCTCGAAGATATCATGTGTGTAAAGTGCTACTCCTTCCTTGTCCTGTGGGCATATGCCATGTGTCTCTACAGTCTTGTGAGGTACCAAGGTGATTGCCTTAAAACTCCTTGCTACTCAGGGCGTTGCAGGATGCTAGCACGCACACTATGTGATGGGAAGCAGAGGGGTGTGCTGGCTGGTGTTAAGCTTCAGTGCTGCTGTCTTTTCTATAAATAACTGCTGTCTGCTGTAATTGGTCACATCTCGGGCCATGGTGATCTTTTATATTATTGCTGGCTGCTGGAAAACTCCTGGAGGCATAAAATAGATACCAGGAATAACCTGCACCCAGCAGAGTGTATCCCCATGCGGCACAACAGGATAAAACAGAAATAGTGTTTACCAGGAGCTGGTGAAGAATTTTCTGCAGCAGGAAGGATGGAAAAAAGAAAGAGATTGCACCTCTAAAATGATAGCAGCAGGCCACCTCTCCTGCAGGATAGTGCTGGGTCTGGTGGAAAGAGAAAATCTTCATAGGGTATCTAGTGGTGAACTGAATGGGTGTTATTATTTGCCTCTGACTTACTTATGGGTGTTTTTCAGCTCTCCATAAAATAACAGTGTCTTGCAGGACATTGAAAACTAGAGGGAAAAAAAGCAGGTAGGTGGCTTGTGTAAGATGTGGGGGGGGGTAAAATGTGTCGTGTTCTGTATCCTGAAGGATTTAGAACACTTCAAAAGCCAAGAGTGCTGTATGCTATGTGCCACCCTCTCTTAAGGACAGCCAGCTTGGGGTGGAGCACAACACTGAGGTGAAGCTGCCCAACATAAGGTATCAATGTTTTTATTAAGGGAGAGCAGAAAAACACTGGAGTTGGATGTTCAGGAAAGGGTTTGAGTGGAAAGGATTGAATTGCCAAGCTTGGCTTAGTAGTAAGCATTTGAAATAGAACTGAGAGCTGCAGTGAACTGCTATAGAACTGTAGTGGCTTGAAGGCCACCAGGTGAGTGTGGTTTGTGTGTCCCCCTCACATACTTCATTTCTACCTCTGTCCTAAGCTGCATTTGCCTCTGTACAACACACAGTGCAGTACACTAAATGCATTACAGAATACATGCTTCAGTGGCCTAATAAAAGCATTGCTCGTGTCGACAAGGAATTTATTAGAACTGAAATCTTACCAGCTTTACACAGAAGCTGGCACAGAGAACAAGACTGTGGAGGGACTTGTCAACAGCCTTTCAATTGACTTTTACTGACTGATATTTCAAGATTAGGTGCTATTGTAGGGCATTTAATGTAAGAAAGGATTGCTGTGAGATCTTAGCTTCTGTCCTGGTTATTTGCTATTGGTGGGAACTCTTTGGTTCCAGCAGTTTGGTTCTTTGTGATTCGGAAGAAGCATTGAAAGTCCACATAGCTTTGGGTCAGAAATGTGTTTTCCTTCAAAATATGCCAGGGAAGTGTCAATGTGACAAGAGCGGGATAAAAAGTCTACAGGGAAGAGGACAGCAGGATGCCTTCTGTGGCCTCACACAGCCCCACCAAGTGATTCCTGGGGTCTGGCTTGAGAGCAAGCTATATTGCTGCTGTAAAAAGGCAGATACTGTACAAAAGCCATTGCTCACTTATGAAGAAGTGTAGGCTATTCTGGCATGGATTTTCTCACCCAGGAAAGGACTTGCTGTGATTGGGCAGGGTGCCTAGTTGTGGTATGACATTCTCTCCTGTGTATATTGAAGTCTCTAAAGCAATGAAGAATCTGGCCCTTACAGAGCAGAGCACTCCAGTAACATGAGATTAGACTAAGACTTAAGCCTGCTGATCTTCATTCAGCCTTGGTGTCAGCCGTGCTGTGTGACAGGGTCAGTTTATGTGGGTGAGGATGCATACCCAGAACCATACTCAGACCACCTGATCATGGTTAACTTTCCTTGGTTTTCTGTTTTCTTGTGGCCAGGATCCACTAACTCTCTATATAGTGCTCTCAGTTGTTCACTGCGCTCCTGAAGTTACATGCCTGTCTTTATCTTAGTGGCCACCATAAGCAGCCTGCATGTGGCCTGTGTGTATGGGCTGATCTTAGAAAACAATAATGTAATGGCTGATTTATAGTAATTGCACTTCAGGCAGTAAAAAAACCAAACTAGAAAAATGGCAACTGATAGAATAGACGGGAGAAGTGGGAGGAGAAACTTCAGTAATATCTGAAAATCCAGAGGGACAATTTCAGATGCATGACTTCCTTGAATGCTGCCTATGTAGGAGTTCAGCACTGAGACTCCTCAAGCTAAAAGTGAACACTGTTGGGAGAAGACAGTACCCATTCACAACCAGCAAAGATAGTGACCTGCAAGCAGGAAAGCTGTGGGAGTGTAAAATCCCAGCTGAGAGCAATGCTGCAGTCGAGGACATGAGCACATGTGGTGTAGCTCCTTGTGACCCAGCTGTAATCCTATGTGACCAGTTTGTATTGGGAGAAGACAAAAATGAAACAAAGAATGATGTTTGGAGAAGACTGTGGTCTGTAAACTGCAGTACAAAAGTTTTTCTCACCATCTACCTTTGAGGACTGTGTCCCTCCAATCTTCTGAAGTCAAACTGATGCTTTCCACACTAGCCTGTGCTGCTCTGGCACCTTGCAGAAAGATAGTTAAGCTGGTGAGACACTTTCTGCCTCTTTCTCTTTCAAGCAGTTCTTTCTCCATCAGATGGCTAGTTCTCATTGTGAGTAAGTAGATTTGGGAGGGAAGAGGAGTTTCAGCTCTTAGGTTGCTAATGTAGAGTTAGATTTTTTGTTTCACTAACAGGTATTATTTTTCTCTCCAGTCTTTAGGTACCAGGAGAAGAAATGAGCAAACCCCTTTCACTATGACAGTAATTTGAGTAGAAACACCTTTGCCTGCAAATAAATAAATAAATATTATATGAAAAGCTTTGGCTGGAACTGCCATGTTCATTCTTGTTTCTAAAGCCCCCACAGGCCATGTCACATATGTGGGTCATGAGGTCTATCGATTATGTGTCAGACCCTTAGGTGTCAGTAATCAATAACACTAACCTGCAGAAAATGCAGCAGAGGTTTGCTAAACCAACTCTTCACATTATTCTTTTCCTTGTATTTAAGTTTTCTGTGCCTTGCTAAAAATAACAGGCTGCATAGCAGCAAAGGCAGGGGAGACAAAAAAGTCATTTGGCTGCCAACTCATTTACTGTCCGTTTTCATCTGATTCTGTGTGGTTCTTGGTGAGAAGGCAGGATGAGGAGGGGCAAGACAGGAAAGGGTATTTCCAATTGAATGGCTTCTGAGAAGTAGAAATGAAAGTGATTGAGTTGGGAGGACCTAAACATTTTGACCCCGACAGCTTATTAATATTTAACAAGGTGCCAGATTTTTCTTTGACACTGGAAATTGTTGCGACTGTCTGTCTCCAGCAGACTGAGTCTGCTTTCTCAGTCCACCATATCTAATGTACCTGCTTCCAGTCATGAATAGTCCTTATTCACGAATGCTCTCCTTTATTTGCTGTTTCTGAGAATAAAGAAAGGTAGTTTGGCAGATTAAGTTATGAATATTTTTATTCAAACTTCATATCTCTTTATGTTCTCAATGGGTCACTGAGCACACTGTGGTTTTCTTGTGTTCATTGTGGTTTTTAGAATCATTCCTCAAAGAACAACTTTTAACAAAACATTTATTTGCCTTTTTACTTTGCAGATTGCTTGCGAGCTGTTCGCTGTGACATCTTTTAAATGTAAGCAGCTCTGATGAGATAAATATAACGATTTGGAACTTGTATTCTGATTTGTATTAATGCTCTACTTTAAGCTGGTATATGAAATGGGGATCCTATTGGGGGTGGGAGAAAAGTCTGCGCCATAAAGATAATGCAGCATCGAACAAACAATACTCAATAGAGGAGATGAAGAGTAGGAGAAAATAATATCTTTATGTATTATTTAGGTGGTCTGCATCCCCACCCTTTTGGTGCCTGTCTCTGTCTCTCTGCATTAGAGAGGTGGATTAACTTCCTAATGTAGATGTGAAGACCTAAATGACTTCTCCAAGGTCATAGAGAAAGTTTGTGGCAAAGCTGGATATTGAATTGGTTTTACCAAATCTCAGTGCAGTGTTCTGAATATGCTTTTTTAAAAGGGAGTTTCAATCATCCATAGAATCACAAACCATATTCATTTATCTTTATGTACTCCCAATTAAACCAGTGAAAATGAAGGAATCCATTTGCTAAAGAGTTAGTTTTATGTTAAATTGACAGATAAGATCCCTAAAGAGCTGTTGGGTTTGGCTGTAGGCATTTCCAGTCAAGACCATGAATTCTCAATGCTGTTTTTGTGGATGCTCCACAGCATCGGTATAAACTTTGAGATCCCAAAGTTTCAGTGTTAAGGGTTTCCTCTTGCACCCCAAGGACCTTCTATCTTTTTGGCTTGTTTGGAGACTAGTCCAGAATATATTTTACAATTTTATATAGTTTTTTACTGCTCCAGCTGCTCTGCAGTGTCTGATTCTCATAATTCTTGTGTTCCCCTTAATAGAACTAGGCAACCATTTGGTGATTGGGGTTTACAGTGTGTATTTATGCCTTGCCATTGGGGAAGCAGCTTCCATTTTTGCATTTAGAAAGTTTTAAAATGAAACCTGAAAATATTTCCCCTCTCTTTACAATGTTTGAATTGCAAAGCACCCTGTTGCTGCCTTGAGCCTAGTGCATTGTGTAAAATCACTCATTTCAAGGATAATCCACTTACAACTGTGCTCAATTACCCACTTGTGCTGTGAGTTGCCAACTATTTGCCTAGTTGCAGAGGATAAAAGCTATTTGGAAAAACTGGGCAAAAAGTGGATACCAGGAGGGGTAAACCTGGAGGGAAAGACTGCCAGGGGAAGCAGAATGCTTGGAGTTGAGAACAGAGGCATGGAAGAGATGGACAGAAAGAAGAAACATGGTAAATGCTTAAAAAGGCAGAGACTAAATAAAGAAATGAAGAAGAGAAAATAAGAAAGCAGTGGCTTGGTGGATGAGGTCTGGTCTAGCAGATGGAGGGAAAGATTTATGCCCAGCTTTGCACATGAACTTTGCACATGGGTGACCGTGGACCATTTCTATCACCTCCTTGTCCTCAGTTTCACCTTCTGTAAAATAGGTCCTGTGGTACTTACCCTCCTCTGAGGTGCATGGATGGGAAGAGCTAGACAAGAGCTACAGTAACACTGGTTATCCTGATTTATTGGTTTTCCTTTGCTAAGGCAGCATTTAGCCAATGGCACTCTGCCCTTTCACTTGTAGGAGAACTAAAAACCTCAAGAAAGAAAAACACACGGCTCCTCGGCTCTCTTTCGGGAAAGGAGGGAGGCTTTTAATTATTTAAGCATCTCCTTTTCGTGTTGCTTCTGGTTTTTGAATCGTTATCGCTATAGTTGTTAAGGCTATAGGCTCTACATAAATCATTTAAATAAATAATAAATAAGCCATATCATTAAGTAATACACTGGTATTTTTTATGGCTGTAAGGCAGAATTCTGTGGAGAAGGTTGTGTTTAAACTGAGAAGAAGCCTTTTTTAAGCACATCATTTTAAACACTGCCTTCTGGAGTTAAAGTATTAGCTTTTGGAAACTGTCCTGGGACGTGGATTTGCTCTGATGGAATTGGCCACCAAAGTAAGTGTCTGTGATTGTGCTGTCCATTGAGCACACTGCATGTCCCATGGTGTGCCCCTGCTGAACATGGTCCTGTCTCAGACTTCTGGTTCCTCTTGTTCTTGATTTTTCTCTCAAGAAGGACCAAAGGTTTTGCATCAGGCAGCACTCAGCATTGTGGTGTCCTGGGCACACACTGTGGTGTTGTCAGGCTTTGCAAGGGCTCAGGTCCTGCAGCAGCACAGGTACAGCATTGCCTTCAAGTTACTTATTTGCTTACGAGAATGAGGCCTGATATTTACAGGGCTGCTCTGAAAGTCTTGTCTCAGCTTCATCACTGAAACCTCTCTTCCTCAGTTAAAGCAGAACCACTCATTTCAAGCTGGAATATATACATTTACAATCCTGTAAACAAAGTTAGGAGGTGTCACTTCAAAATCTTATTTCTGAAGTGAAAAATCAATGTACTTTTTAGCGTGTTGTGGTTAGAGAAGGTTCTACTTAATTTTGGGGTTTGCTCTGGATTTTTGTTTGTCTGATTATTTTTCCTTGGATGAATTTTCCACACAATTTGAGTATTTGAAAGAAAAAAGCTGTCTCAGCTAGCCTTGCTGGTGGCTCAGCATTGCCAAGTGCTGGGGACACAGCAGTTCTGTAATTTGGTATAAATAAGCAAGACAATTATAGAAGAATTATCAGTAGGTGATGAGGAGAAGTATGATTTTATCAATAATTATGGTTCTGTGCAGGGTGGTAAGAATCTTTACTGCACTGGTACCTATAAACACTTCATTTTTTCAGGAGGAGTCACTAAGTCCTTGGGGTCTGCCCTGAACATGGTCATGCTGCTGCACGTGATGGTGCCATTCCACACCACAGTCTGCAGTGAAACCTTTGCAGCAGGACAAGACAGAGCCAGTCAGCATCCTTGTGAGGCTGCTCAATTGCACAGGTAAGACTTTAGGTGCCTTTAAGACTTGAGAGACAATACCAAGGGAAGGAGTTGGGCCAGGTGCTGGTTGCTCTGGAGGGTTTGAGATAGTAGAACAGAACCAGAAGGGACAGCAGAAAGAGGCTTTTGTTGCTGTGGGGCAACGTGGGCAAGAGCACAGCTTCTGTTCTTGGGAAGCACTTTCTGGCTTCTCTAAGATGTTACAGCCTTACATTTTGACCTCCTCAACCCCAAGAGTCACAATTGCAGTTGGTTCCCATGCTGCTTCCTACTTTTTCTGCACCTTAGGCAGCTTTGGTGGAAACCATATCAGTTCTTCTCTGGAAGCAATGGGTTTTCTCTTCCTAGGAATACACTTACTTTTAGGGACTAGATATTTGTAGTATATAGAGACTCAGAGACACAGACAGTGAAAATGTATGAGCCTGACTTGCATGTTGCCTCCACCACACATGGTGTCTAAACCCACAGCAAACTCCTCCCATTACATGCTGTGTTTTAATATCACATGGTGATACCCAGCTCATCTTACTGCTGTAAGGAGTGTCCTGGATTAGCAGGAGGTTCTAAGGAGGTAGTTAGCTGTTTGATCTGTCAGTCCTTTATACCTAAGTAAGTCCTTTATCCCTAAGCAGAGATTTAGTTTTACTTTCTGAGATGCTATGTTCCACAGGTGGTCATTTGCCTGTGTCCTGAATGCCTTGCAGAGTGGGGATAGAATGGATGATGGATTAGTGTAATAACTTCACAGAACTCATTGATGCTGATCTGTTGACACCCCATTTATGCTGTGCATGCCATTTTCACAGGAATCTTTTAAAGAAAGATAAAATTGCATTTCAGATTCAACTTCCAAGCACCTGCTTAAAGTTCTGGAGTAGCTACATTGTAGGACTTACCTTCTTTATAACTGAGGAGTATAGTTTTTCACTGGCAAGTCCTGTCTTGAGGACATATAAACACAATTTCCTGGTCTTTGCATTTGAATCAGGTGGGTGGACCTAAGTCCAGTGAAGTGGGAAAACTGAAGTTTCTTTTCCCCTGGGGCAGGATCCATCCAGCTCATTGCCAGTGAGAAATACCACCAAGACAGCAGGACTAACGTTTGGAAACTTATTGCTGTCTTTACCCTCGGTCCAAGTCCCCAGCTGAGACTTCAGCTCACTGCACTTAAAGGCAGAGGTTCAGTGCACTAAAGCAGTTAGTGCATTTAGCCAGCACACTTTCTGATCCCCTCACCCAGTCCTGCCGATCACTGGTGTAGTTTCCTCCTTCTTACTCAAAATTGGCTTTAATTTTCTCTTAAATAATTCTTAAGTGTGACTTTTTCAGTACAAGACTGGGAACTATGACTAATTATAAAATCATTACATGATTAAACTCAATTAACTTCAAATAACCCTTGAAATTTGCTTAATGTCAGCCCTTGGCCCTGCTTGAACCAATAAATACTGCTCACCTTCTGTAATGGGGATGAAAAGAGGTGGTTGCAGAGCAGGATTGTTCAGAGTCAGCTGAGCCAGGGAATGGCCTTACAGAATAGGGTTAAAATGGTACAAGAAAGCTGAATACTGCCACATCAAGAAGGGGAACAGAGTCTTCTGCTCCTAACTGGGATCTTTCCCCCCCCCCCCCAGTGTAATAAAGCTTTGAAAATTCTTTTCAGCCTTCCATTCAATGGTTCCAATCTGCTTTGCAAATGTTAATAAGGGTTAAACCTCATAACACCACGAAGGCATGGGAAAGTACTGTCATCCCCATTGAGACAAGGGATACCAAGGCATAGAGGAGTGAATTGCAGAAGGATCAGTGGCAGGAGCAAAATCCTAAGAGTTCTGATGTCCTATTTTATATTTGAGCTAAAGCTGTTTCTCACATAATGCTGCAAGTTTCATAAAGCTGCATGAGAGCAAGGGACTCTTCTCAGTTCCTGGGCACATCTGGTCGTTAGGGAGTTTTGGTGTTTTTCCTTCTTTTTATCTTCACTTTATGAAGCCATCTCTGGATCCAGTCTTCCAGCTAGATCCTGGCAGGAGAGCTGGCAAAAGTGTGCAGAAGAATCCCAGCAGTTCTATTTCTGTGTTCAGCTCCTGTGAGGACAGAAGGGGATGTCATTATTGCTACTGTTCATGGCAATCTGCTCTGACTTGGAAACTGGAGCGGACAGTAGCATTGTTCTCACTGAAGGTAGATGATGGATAGAATATTTCCAATAGGTAATTAGATGGGCATGGTAACTAGACAGTCAGAAAGATGCCTGCTCATCTACTCACCAGCATCTTTCATATGGTGTGCTGGCCATGAAATGTTCTCTGAATTGTATTGACTTCCAGCCCTGTTCCATGAAAAATCTCAGCATTCTTGCTGGGTCCTGCCTGAAAATGGATTTAGAGGTTTCTTGGGGAAAAGAGTTTTTGCCTCCTACTTTTTTTAGGTCTGTTTGTAAGGAATGTGAGTGAATCATTTTTGTAGACTGTTAACAATCTCCTTTTGATTGCTGGAATTCCTGCAGCTCTTTATAGACTCTTGAAGGACATCACATGAGGTTTCAACCCATTTTAAACAATAGAAGTAGTGAGAGAAAGAGAGACAAGATGTAAACATTCATCCCTAAACACGAGTGTTTATAACCCCAGCTTGCTGTTTGAGTCTAATTCCATGGCTGGGAGTGCCCTCGGGTCATCGTTGAGCAGCTTGTTCGACTGTGACTTCTGAATGATGAATGTCTCCACTTAAATTACAGATCATTGCCCCATAACAAAAATTACCACTGTTATTGGCGTCCTGAGGGGCACCAAAGGGTGACTGGGCAGTGGTGCAGGGCTTCACCTGCTACAACACTGCTCTCTCCCTTATGGTAAATGGCAATTTGTCAGCAGTCTGCTCTGTAGGACATCTGGTGGGGAAGTTTGACTCAGCACTGGCTGCTCTGGCTTTTTACTATAGACAGAGTTCTCCTGTCTGATATACTGCCCATCAGATTAGTTAGGGTCAAAAGCTGAATACTGAGATTTTTGACCTTTGCATGAACCTCACAAAAAATAAAGACAAGGAATTCAGTTCTACAGTGCTGTCCAGTACTTGAGGAGAGATTTAAACATCAAAGGATGGGTAGTTCAGAAAGTCAGAGACACAGTTTTGTGCTTGAAATCAGAAGAAAGTATAAATTCCCCTTATGTCTTTGGGGAAATACCTCCCCGTGTGTGTAGCACATACTTGCTGTTTGCATTGTCGTGGCAAAAGAAGCAACACAAGTCCTGATAGGAACAATTTAAAAGAAACAAGTTGAGGTTCAGGATGGCTGGGAAGTGAAGTGAAGGGTCCATTGTGTTTAATTACTTGTGTTAAAATGGTTTGTAGACTGGAATTAGTTTGGGAATGTATGTCCCCCTGTTTAGAGAAACGAAAAGCTGGATATCATAGCAGGCTGCCTGTTCATCGTCTACCTGCTAGGGGAAAACAAAATCATGTTTTCCCCTCAGAAATGAGCAAGTGTAGCAGAAGCAGCAGTGGTTGGTGTGCAGTAGAAGTTTGGGCCATGCTGGAGTGTGCTGCAGCCAGCACAGACTGGAGGCAAATGTTTGACAGCAATTTCCTACCACCAACCTGTGGACCTTCCCTTGTGCTGATCAGCCAAGAGCCAGTTGCAGTGGTAATACCTCCCTGCTGCCCCTGACAGATTGATTTTGACCCTTAACTTCCCCTTCAACCTGCTAATGGCTTGATCACGTTCTCCCCCAGTGCCCTTTCCACCTGGTGGAGGACTGGTTTTGTCATTCACCATTCTGCTGCTGCCCTCTCCACCTTTTGGCTATTTGTTCTTAAAGCCCTCTCCTCCTCAGCCTTCCTCCCCATCTTGGCCATCCTAGAGTCCATCATTAATATCCTAAAATATTTTGGACACCAGAGGATCTTGCTGACTCACAGCAGTCAGGTCTGTAAGGCCTGCTGGCTGGTGGGAGCAGCGGAGGGGAGTGAAAATCAAGGGTTTCCCTTTTAATTTGTGCTTTGTTGCTGCTGGTTTGACCTTTAATCAGGTGTCTGACTGTTGTTTGCTTGCTGATGGTTCTTACAGAATGGTCCCTTGTAAATATATACAGAAAGGGCAGGAGAGTAACTGGAGATCGTAGACCACTCTTTTATTTCCTGGGAGCCTGTTAAAGGCTATTTCCAGTTTATCCATCCATCTCTTTGTCAAGTTGCCTCCTGTGTCCGTCCACTTGTGCATTTATTTAGTGGTAATATTAGCTACTGTATCATCCTCTAGGACTGTAACAGTGAGTTTCAGAATAAAGCCAGAGATGCAAAGTGCGCTGAACCCATAATGAAAAAATAAAAGGGCTTTCCTTGATGGCATTTAGCTCAATAAACACAGTTTGTCAGAGATGTCTTTATCTCCTTACATTTAAGCGATTAAATGTTGGTAAAAATAGCTTCAGAAATAAAACATGAAGAGAGCTTCTGGCAAAGCCCTGTCCAGTTTAATTCGTACATTAAATATTTGCTAGTAGGGTCAAAAGCTGAATGCTTGGATATTTTGCCCTTTGAATGAACCTAGCTAAAATAAAGACAAGGAAATCAGTTCTGCAGAAGCTGTCTCCAGAATACGAGGATCAATTTAAACATCAAAGGATGGAGAGATCATACAGCCAGCCAGCCATATTATTCTGCACAATTAATACTCAGAGAGGTGTTTCCTGAATTCTGAATCTTGTGCAGGGAAGATAATATTAAAATTTCAGAGTTTTAATTATGTAAAAGACAGTCCTTGATCCTTAGCTCCTGAAAAGCACAGCAGTTTATTCTGCATTAATGAATGTAGAAAACATCCCCTGGTCTGAATCTCTGCATTGATGCAATCTTTATACAGTCAAATTAGCATTTCTATTTCTAAAGGTAATTTTTAGACAACACAATAAATAAATGATACGCTGGTAACCTCCAGATGGATAAAGTGGTGCTTGTACAGCGTTTACAATGCAAATTGGCATGAGATTACATTGGCTCTGTTGATCCTGGGCACGGCAAGTCTGCACAGAGGGCAGGATCTCTTGTGACTTCAGGTGTGGTAGGAGCTGTGCCTCAGACTGCAGTGTTTGCATGCACTGTCAGTATGGGGTGTGGAGTTAAACTCTGGAAAGGTTTCTCCAGATTGGAGCTTGCTTATTTTGGGGTTGAGCTCTGTGATTCTGAGGTCCTGACAAGATGGAAGCGAGCAACAACCAATTGCTCTGAGCAATGGAGCTGAAATTTGCCTAGAGTCTGCTGTAAGTCTGGACATCTCCATATAGGCTGTGAGTCCCACTTGTGCTTTGGTTCTCAATAGCTTTAGTATGGTTTAGTATTTTCTGTATATGCCTTATTTTAATAAGATATTGACCAGGAGTTCAAGATTTGGGGTGAATGATTTTTGTCGTTCAGAAGTATCATTGTAGTATTGGGATTTTTCAATGGCTCCTAAAACTTTCCTTCTAACTTGAACTTTCTTTAGGCACCTGAATCCTCATTTTTGTTATGTGGTTTCAAGAGCTCCTGTCCTTTTAAAGACCATACTGTGACTTATTAAGTTACCCAGCTTTTGAAAATCTTAGCCATTATTATTTTCTCATTGTATATTTCCAAAATCTGTTTATTTTTTAAGTAGAGGACTGTATTGCACCATGTGGATTTTATTGTCCTGTTTAGTTTTGGCTTTTAAGTGGTATTAAGAGTGGATTAAAATAAATGAAATAAGGCCCAAAGTTCTGATCTTTGTCCACTGAAATAAAGGAGAATTTTGTCATTTACTTCCATTGGATCCATCAGAGAATTTCTGTGAGGTGATGAAGGACAGGGTATTTGCTTAGCTTGGCTCATGTGGTAGTCAATGGAGTGACTTGACTTGGGAAGCTGAGCATTGCTTCGCTGTATGTAATTAACATGGCAGTGCTGTAGGTTCTGCATGTGGAAAGCCAGGCTATTGTAAATTGTGGTTTCCTTGCCAACCGTATCTCAGCTCTCGCTCTTCTGTAGTTGTCTCTATGATGCTTTGTGCAGTATTATTACCCCTCACCTAATACTGGAGCTGGATGGATCTGCAAAATCCACTTCTTATTCTTTCCATTTGAAATACATTAATGTAAAAGTAAAAATAAAATCTAAGATGTTTCACTTCCCGAGAGACATTAAAAACAGACTTGACATTGGGAATGTTTCAAAAAAGATATTTTTTTGGCAGATAAAATAGCCATAGCTAACTCATAGCTAATGAATTTACATTCAGAAATGTAAGCATTTATATCAGCATCGTGATTAAAGCATTAAAACTGGCTCTTCTGCCAAACTGTAGGTCATACAGCTTGAATTTCATGTTGTGAAAATCTCATACTTGGAGTGAACTGCTCGCCAGCGTATTACAGACCAAGACTTATTCCCAAGAATTACTTTCTGGTGAAGTTCAGGTAATGAATATACATTTGTGTCTGTGGAAGCTAATTTTACTGGTAGTATTTTTTCACTCACATTGTTTG
This sequence comes from Coracopsis vasa, assembly GCA_026283785.1. NCBI lineage: Eukaryota > Metazoa > Chordata > Aves > Psittaciformes > Psittacidae > Coracopsis > Coracopsis vasa. Next base: position 21,511 of record JANHGB010009507.1, on the reverse strand, counting down.
GGCAAGTGGCCGTAGAGAAAACTTACTTGAATTTGTTCTTGCTTCTCTTTGATTTGTGCTCAGAAGATAGTGACGTGGCTGGATGTGCAAATGTGGGCAGGGTTCATTCATTCTCAACAACTTTTTGTGTGCTGTATGCAGCATTTTCTGAATTGGAGATATCTATTCACAATGCAAGCAGTGTCAGAGTGAATGTACATATACTACATGAGTAAGGTATAAGTAAGTCTTTAGTCCTGCTCTTTCCTTGTTGAGATAATTGCTTGTGTTGCTTGTTTCCATGTCATTTTGATCTAAGATATAGATTGGGAGATAAATCTTGTTTCTTCTTGATTAAGGTTACTTTGCACATGGAAGACCTCTCTAATCCAATTCATGCCAACCCTGCATGATCCCCTAGGATGCATGTGCATGCCTAGGAAGGAGTGGAATACAGCAGTCTTCCTCCCTTTTGGTAACATGGTGCCACATCAGGAGCGTAGTGCAATTGCACCTTAAAGCTTGTGGAAAGAACACAGGATCTAGCACCACCCATTCCATGTTTTATTTATATGTCTTTGTACTGCTATAAGCAAAAGATAATGAGGCCAGAACCCCAACAGCTGTAATTTGGTGGCTTTGCTTATCTTCAGTGGAGCAGTGCTGTGGATCCTGTTCAGTGACCTCCACCTGGCTATGTGTCCTCTCCATACCTGTCCTTGTGATCTCCACACTTAACATTTACAGCCTGGCTGACTGCAGTGTCTAAGGGGGGATTTGATGCATTGTCCTTAGGTGCAAGACTGGGATGTTATTCTACTTTCATTGTCAAATCAGAGATCCTCTCTGTTCTTCTGGTTCCTTCACAAACCAAACTTGATAGGGTGAAGGTTTCAGCAAGCTTTTGAAGCCAGAAGAGTTCCTGGATTGTGGTGCAGCACTTATCTGGGTGAGTGTAAAGTAGAGCATAGTGTGTTGTCCTGTGAGGACAGAGGCAAGAAGGGGGAGGCTGGAATACCTTAGGCTGGTCCTGCTGCCACAAGCAATGTATTGTCAAACTATGGCCTAATTTTCTTACCTAGGGTGTGTTTAAAGAGGGATTGGCATCAGGAGCAGGCCATTAAGCAATTGAAACTGTAATAGAAAAACATAACCTTATCACAGATATTTTTTTAAAACCCCTCAGAATATAGCTCAAATATAAGGTTAATTGGAGGCAGAAATGTCAAACTAATGTAGCAATTTACCCTGGGAGACTGCCCTGGCCTTTGAGTATAGCAATAGTACAGACTCCTGAGTAGGATAGTGAAGAAATATAATAGGGTTTTATGTAGTCCCCTGTCATATTAAACGTTCTTTGCAATTAATTTCTTGTTGCAATGTTATTTTCACTGACCTATTTTTTTTTGACCTCCTACAATCTTTAAGCGACCAAAGTAGGGCATGGGGGAATTCACAGTTCTTCAAAAAAATAAATTAAGAACCCCCTTAACTTAAACCACTGTCAATACACACGCTGCAGTGTAGACTGGTACTAACTCAGAGCACGATGAAAATGCCATTGGCTCATTCTACAATAGGCTTTAGTCTATGAGCTGTACTGATCCATTCAGGAAAATGCTGCTTTTGAATGGTTCGTTCAGAAATGAGTGGGAGTTTTCTTGGACTCAGAGTCTGAGCATGTCTGCCCTATGAATGAAACACAATAGGTTGTCCTCTTGTCCTCCTGCTGGTTGCTGGCTCTGTTTCTCCTACTGTTAACTGGACATCAGACTAAGATAACTTGGCATTGTGATCGAGTCTGACTGATCCAGAACTGCTGGGCTCAAAGTTAACTATGATAAAATCCCAAAGTTGTGGAATAGCAAAGGCATCCTGGTGGGTTCCAGCTGTTCTGACTCCAACAGGACCCCTTTCCACCTGGCCTGGATACATAATCCATTTTCGTTTTTTAATCAAACATTACTGAAGTGATTTTCTCTCTATTTTTATACAACTTCCACAGTTTACTACAGAAGTGGCTGTATTTCTCCGGAGGCCTAATGTTTCCTGAAAGCATCTCTTTGTCTGAAGGTGTGAGTGGGTAGGATAGTCAAATCCCAAAATAAATCGCTCTGGAGGAGTATTAAACTTCCATCACAGAGACAGACAGATGTCTGCTAGAAACAGTCAGGTGTCTGGGGAGGGAAGGAGAGCTTCTCATCTCTGGAAGTCCCTTTCACTTCTGTTTTTCTGTCATTCTAAAAGATGGAAAGTGCTACCCCAGGAGAGTGTACCTGTGTCCAGGTTTGCAGTCAAGGTGACCAGCTCAAAGGAGAGAGAACAATACAGGCAACAAAACTTTCTGATCTTGAATAAGAACTCTTAACATAAGCCCAAGTGTTCTCCAAGCAAGTGTCCTTAATGCTTTTCCCTATGGTAATAAGGATTTGGGTTTTTTTTTAAAGTGAAGCTGGAACCAAATATCATTGAATCAAAGAAGCTAGCACTAATCAAAGCACATCAAAGAGGTTCCTCATCAGTTGCCTGGAGCAACAGAATCTACAGCCTATCATCTTTCTTATGCTAAGCTGGCGGAATTCAGAGAAGAGAATTTTGTCTGTTTGCTCTCAGATGAACACAGAAATAGCATTTTCAAGGTTTCTTTAATAGTTCAGTGCATCGCTCCATTCAGCTATCATCATTTCTCAGTCCCAGACTTAGATTTCCTGGGAATCTTTTTCATATGAAAAGCAATCAAAGGAACCTTTAAAGAGGCTTTGGGCTGCCTCTTTCAACAGAGTTAGAGATGTGCTTCCCACTCTTACATTGTCTTGTTCTGTTCCCTCCCCTCTCTAGGTCATGAAAATGGTACCCCTATGACTCCTGATCCTGAAATTCATAGGATCATAGAATAGTTAAGGCTGGATCTACAGATGCATTTCATTCTTAGCTAATAGTACTTAGAAGGTGCAAGTGACTCAGCTGGAACATGGTTCCCTGTTCAAGTAAGAAATCCTACCCTTACATCGGTGTTTTCTGGTGTTCACTGATACAAAAAATAGGGATGCTTGTATTTACTATCTAGTTCCAGAAGATCCAATTGTTACCTAAAAACTTGTGAACACTCAGTACAACCAAATGATTACTCAGGAGTAGAAAGGCCTGAATTGATTTTTGCACTTGAGCAGTTAATAAAACACCCACCAGCAAAACCTCCTGGTCCACCCTGGGGACTTTCAGGCCATCAATGGTAGATACCCAGACCTTTCACGTTGATTGCATTTGCCAGCAATAAACCCCAGCAAGATGTCAGCGTTGTGATCAACCTGCAGTATCACTGAGGTTGGAGCTCTGGTTTTATGGTGTTCCAGGTCAGTTGTTGTGCACCTCCTTACTAACAAGTCCCAGAGCATTTTGCAGAATGTCTACCCATGGGCTGAGTCCCGTATCCCAGCTCCAGGCTGGAATGTGTTGGCATTTCAGGGCGAGCAACACTTTGCTCTTGTTGTTAAAAGAGGAAGTGAAGAACAGAAGTTCCCCAACTGAAACCGCAGGGGGAAATTTAGTGTGATAGAATGTAATTATCCAAACTGGAATATGGCCAGGATCCTGGAGTTAATAATACCCTCTGCTCTTGCAAAAAGTGCTATAGGATCTTTAATGACTGCTAGTGGTCAGCAGGCTTCACCTCGCATCTCAAAAGATAGATGTTAAACAGACCAGAACTGTGGGTATTTCGGTCTTTTTTAGAACACAAATATTTCTGGCTGGCCTCTGGCTGCAGCCTTCAGGTTCAAGAGGGAATTGAGTTAAACAGCCAGGGAGGAGACATCAGTCTTAATGAACATGATCCCATTAAAGGCAAATGACATGCAATTGGTGAAGGACTGCTGAGATATACAGTGAAGTGCCCATATGGTGATATTTGGGTACCCCAAATCACCCGTCATCTTTGGTGACCATCAGCATTGTGCAGTATGGAGGAACGGAATAAAAAAGGTGAAGAGCATCCTTTGTATAACAGGGTCAGCTCCTGTGGAAATCTGTATTATGAATTTCCCCTGATTTCTTGTAATAGTGGAAGCTTTGTGCTAGTGAGTTGGGAAATGGGTGTCAGTGGCAAGATTACATTGTGTTAATTAGCCTGGCATTGACGAACTGCACAGAGCCTGGGAACCTCCACAGCAGGAAAGAGAGCACATCGCAGAGAATCCCTTTCGTCACAACTGACTCGTGCCATGGGACTTCAATTAAAATCCAGACCAAGCCACTTTTAATCGTATTAATGAGAAATTAGTGGGGTTTTTTTAGATCTTTTTTAAACTACCTGTCTACTTATCTACTGTGCAGCCCATCATGATGGTAGATGAGGTGCTGATAGTCTGTCTTGGCTGCTTTTCCTTAGCAAAAGGTTTGTTACTCTATACTGCACCTAGCACCATAGGCTCTGATGTTTGGGATCAGTGGGCATTGCTACACTACCAGCTGTAATAAAGAGTAGAAGGCCAATGATCCCGTGTGTTGTTAAAATGAAGAAAGACTTGCACAGTTCTCTCCCTTGGTACATCCCTGTACATTGGTACTTACACCATAACAGTATTATCTCAGGGAATATAAGTCTGCTACAGGATATTGCCACTTTAACCACCTGAACTGCCTTTTAGTTCCAGTTTCAACTGAGTGTCAAAAATATTACCCCTGTTTAAGATTAATTTGTGACAAAATGTCATATTAATACAGCTATATTTCCCAGGGGATAAATATGGCCTTTTGAAGAGCAGCCATGGCAGAGTGCTATATAGGACTATAGAGAATTATCAACAGGCTTTTGCTTTAGCAAATGTCATGCTACCAGAAGAATGGTGCAGTTTGCAGGTAAGTATAGCATACGGACTGCTTTATTGTAAGAGTGAGGTTATGATATTTTCTTCCTATTAATCCATATCTCATCCCTAATTATATTAGCACCTCTCAGTGACACCTGATTAAGAATCTGAAGAGGAAACTGTCAGTTAACTATAAATCCATCAGCACTGTATCATGTTTATTTTTGGCATCTCAGCTGTTTTGGGAGGCTGATGTTTACCTTGAGGCTTGTGCATCATTGGTAGAATTACTTCTGATTTATACCAATGGGTTTGCAATCACAGGTGAGCCCTATGTGATGCTGAAGGGTTTACTTGTGAGGGGCGAAATCCAGCACCAGTTGTAAGCAACTGTAATTCCAGTTCCAGCAACTGAAACCAATAACAGCTGCACCTGCATGTGCTAAGGCTGACTTTGGAACAGTTTATCAGGTATTCTCTTTGTACTAAAGTAGAATAAACTTTGTATTTCATTGCACCTTCGGTACCTGTAGTACACCTTGGATGCGCCTGAGCTGTGGAAACCAAACTTCTTAACAGCCCTCAGATGTAAAGAAAGGGAAGATGAAAAGAAGTCCTAAGACTAATCGCTTGCCTCACAGCATTCCACCAAGATGACTCAGAAAGTGACAAGGGAACCAAACTGCAAATTAGGCTCTAGTGTTTGTTGAGGATATTTGCCACTGGTAAAAATGAGTTATTGAAACAGTAAAGCTCAGGACTTCAGAGAAACTTTGATTGACAACAATAATTACAGCTATTCTTGTTCCTATAAGAAATACAGTGCAGGCTAGGCATAATAAATGTATGAAAATGATATTCTGAATCTGAACAGAAGTAGATGTGAGTCCAAACAGTTTAAGTGTCTTCTGTACAAATTTCTGTGCATTTTTATGCGTTAAAAGTAGCAGTAGTTTCCAGGCAGGTGTGTAAATTTCCTTTATATGACAAGTCAGCTAAGCACCGAATGTTTTATCAATAAACCTCTGTGAATAAGGCTGCCTTGCATCAGTAGCGTTCAGTGCTGTGGAACACCAGGTTTGGCACCCAAGCCAGGCTATCTAATGCTATGGCAGACTATCATATGAGAGCATAATACAACAAACATTTTGTAGCCAGTAACTTGTTTTGTCTTCCTAACTTGCTGTCTGCCTTCTTTTTCCTTCTGCTGTTGCAATTGTGCTTATTACCAAATGATCCTATTTCCCTCCCAACCCTTTCACATAGCGAAGGCAGGCTTGTAGCTGTGCTCTGCTAGCAAGTGGTTCCAACTGCTTCCCTAGATGTTTCTGCTCTGAGAAGGTCACTTTCCCTCTTCCCTGTCCTGGTCTGAGATCTGGATTCATTTTAGGACACCAGACAGTGTGGAAGAAGGCAGTGCTCTAACTAACCCTTCTTGTAAGGCCACAGCAGTGCCCAGAAAGTGACTATAGACCAGTGGTTGCTTTTATTGAACCTGTTAGATCATGTTGCTGGGAGTCATTCAGCAGGGTTAACACTCACAGGGAAAGGGACAGTAAGAAATTAGTCAATCCACAAGTGCCCAGAAAGAGTTAAATTAATGGGGGAAAAGGGAAAAAAAACTCCTTAATGCTGGAGACGGATCATGCTGGCTTACTTATCAGTTCCTGCTGAGCCCAGTCGTAATTGGAATGTACCCTTTGTAAAGTTTATTGGGTCCTGGGGCAGGTTGTTACTGAACCGGTCAATTAATCTATTTTTTTTTGTAATGAGTTAGGGGATTTCCTTTTGTGGAAAATCACCAGGAAACCTGACCAAATGCCCAGAGCTTGGGGAAAGCGTGCCCTTAACATGGAGAAAACCCTTCCTCCGCAATTAGGAGAGGAAATAGACACCTCCCCTTATGGGCAGCATATTCGACCAATCCAGCGACAAAATAGATGGGATTTCACCATTGACTTGCAGGTTGTCGAGGGAGGATCACCATGCAACAAGATTACTTGAATGCAGCTTGGTGTTGAAGGAAATAAAACTGTGGAGTCTCCCTGCTGAGAGACAAATGATTTCCATTTAAAACCCTGTTTGTTCCATGCTGTAACTCCCAATGTAGCAATAATTAATGATATCAGAAGGTTACGAAAGACATTCTGTTGTGCTTGCTCTGTTCGAGGCATGAAATTGGATTAACATGAAGATAAACTTAGACTTTAAATCTGTTGATGAAATCAGTAATTATGTCAAAATTCACAAATATTAAGCTGTTTAAGTGTATCAGGATACTGTTCATCTCCCAGCAAAACACCTGCCTTGCCAGAGTTCTGTCAAAGGGTTAATGTCTTAAAATACTGGGTTTTCCAATAACAGAATATTGCAAAGATGCAGCTTATTGAATAAACACAGTCTCACCTCTGGAAACATGGTTATTTCTGTTTCAGTGCTATCCAGCCAGTACCCTCTCATGAGGAAGAATCAGTTTGCAAGGCATTGAACAAACCCTTGGGTTCTGCTGCGGAGAGGTGACCACCCATGGGAACAACTGACATGAAAAACCCACAAGGTATGACAGTGTGTACTTATTAAAAGCATACCTTGGCTGCAAATGAGCACATGGAAACACCCTTGGCTTTGGGGGCAAGCAACAGGGACAGTTGTAAAGGCTCTGAAATTAAGTTAGGTAGAAATTCAGTGGGTGATTGGAAGGGAAGGGACTCCATATCTTATCTTCCCAAATATTTCATGAATCCAGTGCTGGCCCTGGTTCTGCTGTAGCTAGTTTCAACCTAGCTGCTGTAAAAAACATAGAGGTGACACAGTTGTGTGTATATATATGCGGTGATACAGTCTGCAGTGAAGCCTGCTCAGGTGTAGCTTTGTTGCTACTGATGCTCATGAGGTGGAAGCTCAGCTCAGTATGCCTGCATAAGTTGCAGTCTTACCTTCCCTTTGCAGTTTAGCTTCACCCTGAGGGAGCATGTTAGCTTTGAGTGCCCATTTAATTAAGTAGTCTGGTAATGCAATTGTATTAGAAAAAATAACCTTCAGTGCTAGATTCCCTTCTCAGTGGAAATGGAGGTAGTGGGCACCTGTATATAATAGATCTACTATTAGGAATGGTCCTTGATACCATCTACCACAAAATATGCATCTAAAACCACTTGAGACTTAGAAACCTGTCTAGTGCAAGAAAATTGCAGTAGTTTCATTCTTCCTTCATTCACTTAAAAATGCATGCTGAACATTCCTTAGAGAAATAAGGAGGTTTCAAATCAGGAAGATGGTTAGGAGACTGAAAAAGCTGTTTCTTTAGTCTGTGTTGTTGGGGTATCACAGAGATGGTATCACTCAAAAGGCTGACCAGTCTCTTAGTAAAATGTCAGTTTGCTCTTGTGCGCAATGCTGGCCAAAAGAGAGTGTTTGTAGCATCAAGTGTGTAGCATCTGAGAAAGGTGAGTTTAGCAGCTGCTGAGTGTTGGGAAAACCTAACCTGAAGGCTAACAGTATTTTGCTGAGCAGCTCTTGAAGCAGATCAGATACCACTGTTCCAGAAAACTGGAATTTTGTGCCCCTAGGTAAAAAAAAATTGTAATAAGGAAATATTTTTATAAATAATAACCATTTTGTAATGTGTTCTCATAAATTAATCAAACAAAAACATTTTATATGTATGCCAGCTGTGTCTAAGCTTCTTCATACAAATCTGTGGTGACAAAGAGTATAAGACTTCCATAGGGATTTCTTGTAGCCATGAAGTGGATTCTCAACACTTCAGAATCTCTTATTCTGGTTAACAGCACCGAAAGCTAACTCCTTATTTGCACAGTGCTCAATGTAGACACATTGTGTCTTGGCTGAGATCATACAGGTGCTGTGGGACTGGGAGGACAAGGAAGCCCAGGCTTAACCTGTGATGACAATTACAAGACATTCCTTCCTGCTGTTGGCTTTAGTGAGAGCTACAAAGTGTTTGTGTGGGGGAATTTTTCAGTCTCTAATGTTTATAAAATATCCAACTGCTTTATATGAAATTCTGTGATGATCAGGTCAAACCTAAAGAGGTATCTCGTTATTTTTCATTCTATTCTGTACTATACTTCTCTTTACCAATCTATTTTCCATTTTTCCCTATGCCCCAAACTCTTTATCATAGGCTGCTTGCATGGGCTCATCCATAAAATCATCTCTCCCTGAAAGAAACATCCTTCTATTTATTGTGTCTATTTTTTATGGGGACTTTGAATTTATTTAACAATACTCTACTTCTTCCCTTTCACTACATTGGAACTGCTCCTTCCTGTGTCATTTGGAACTGGCCAAAGTTGGCAGATCTCAAATTTCTTTTTCCTCTTTGAAACGTGCAGATTCTTTCTCCCTCAGTGATAATGGGCATTGTGTTTCCTTAGAAATATTTTTGGGGGCCTATTATTTCTCAGCCACTTCAGTTGGCAAACTGAAGGCTTGGAAACAAATTAGCTTGGATGGCAGCCCAAGCTGTCAGAATGAGCCTTCCATTCATTACTGAATCATCCACCTCCTGCATTTAGATCTTCAGCCCCACTTTTCCAGTAAGCTTCTCAGTTGAATTCTTGGATTTATTTTTTTCCCTGTCACTTTTGAACTCACTACTCCAGTCTACTTCACTTACAAGCAGACAGCAAAGCTCCTTCCCCATTATCTGAAAGGAATGAACTAATAACGCCAGTAGAGAGGGCACGGCTGGTCATCATTTTTGGTAGACGACATTAAAATTGTATTTTTCTTGCATATTATTTCTCTGTGAGTTACCTGAAGCCGAAGCCTTGATCACTTTGTCAGGCAAGAAATTCCAGGTAAGAACACGAGAAGGAGAGCTGGTATAGAGCTTGCTATGTCTTACCCATCAGGCTGAGATGGCAACTTTGAGTTACAATTTAGGTTATCTTTAATGTCTTTGTGAGGAGAAATTCTGCAGGAAAGACAAGAAGCTTCCAAATTTCTACTGAAAGTTTCTTACAAACCCTATGAAATTACCCTTGATTCTACAGTGCAGTTCTATCGGAGTGAAATCCAGCAGAAGGAAGGCAGAAGAAGCAAATTTCTTGACCAAAACCCGTGTTCTCAACATACACAGTGTTAATATTAGAGACTGTGGAGAAATTTCCACTGGCAATGCAGCTCTTGGGGTAAGGTGCACAGGAAGGAACAAGTGTCAAACCTTGTAAAGTCTTACAACATAAAGTTAGAAAAAATGCAGATACACAACAAAAAGTGAATTTTAGTCCTTCATTATTGGATTTGAGGTTGATCCAGAAAAGATCTTGGATTTCTTCATGGGAAACATCACAGTTTTCCTTCTCATTTATTTCTAGACTTATCCGTACTCCTGTCTGAATATAAACAGCAGGAATTAGGACTTGGACAACAAAAGCCTTGGCCAAAGATCACAAGGACTTCACATACTTGCAGAACTGTGGAGAAATCTGGGGAGGATTACTAGGCTGTGTAACAGTCTAAAGAAGGTACCTATTCCCTTGGCCACTACTATCTTGTTTTGCTGTCAGGCAATGTTTTGCTGCTTTGGATGTGTTCTCTTTATTCAGGCACTTGCTGATCTCCCTAAGCCCAGGTTGAGCTAATAACCCTAACAATTCTACTTTTGCTATGGTTGTCAACAGGCAAGTCAAGCATAAGCTAGAAAATGGCTTTTAAGTTTTAGATTCACAGTTCAGTTGTAAATAACTGCTGCTGTACACACAAAAAAATAAGCATAATAATGGCATGGAATGAACTGAATAATGCACAAAGTGTAATAGATTTTGATTTTCCAAACAGCAGAACTCTTGATATACAGTAAAAGCAGATCATGAAGAAAAAGCTTTTTCAGTTCTATCTAGCATGTGAGTCTTCACCAACAGTGCAGGAAGTATTCTGTCATGTGTAGAGGTGGCACCCTTGAACACAGACCTGAGACAGTGAGGCTGTTCAAGCACATCCACAGGCCTCTGACTGTCAGTAGCAGTAGAGTTATTCACAGATGTGGCCTGAAACAGGCACAGCATCAAGGCAGAAAGAGCTTGAGGTTTTACCGTTCTGCCACCAGCTGAAAACAAGCGTGCTATCAAATTGATAGGGAAAAGCAAAGCACATCAGGGCACACATGGGTTTTCTGTGGTGTATTGTGTGAACTGGGGTGATTTTCTAAGGCATTTTCTATTACGCCTGCAGGGATACTCACACAACCATGCGTTAGCAAGGAAAATCCGATTGCTGTTGCACTCACTGTGATGAAACTTTCTCTCTTTTTCCCTTAACCAACTTCTCTGAATTCTGACACAATTATAATTCTGTTGCAAAAATAAAAAATTAACTGGAAAATGGGATTGTTCTAAGCAAGGGAAATCTGTTTCCTGTTTTGGGATGCAGAAATGTTGCCTCCCAAATTAAATATGTAGTTAGCATAAATGCACTTTGGTGATTATTGCAATTGAGGGACTAATGATTTCCTTTTTTGCTGTGCAGTTGGTTGTGTTTCCACACTTCTGGTGGTGAATTAACTCCCTGTGGATAATACAGCTTCACTTGTGGCAGATGTCAAGACCCTTAATCAGAATTTAAGTAGCCTCAATTACATTTTCCTTAATTCACTTTGCAAGTGAAGTAAGTTAAATTGAATTAGGCCTACTTTAATTCTGAATAAATATGCCCACACAGATATTCAATGCATTTTAGCTAATCTGTTCTAAAAATTAATTCAGATTCTCTATGCAGGTGCTCTGCAAATTGCAGGTACAGTC
>JANHGB010009506.1:0-36631 GCA_026283785.1 Coracopsis vasa | reverse complement strand
CTTCTCAGACATTTGCGTCTGAGCAGGCATGATGAAAGCGACTCTGAGCTAGTCTCTTTAAGGGTCTTTAAATCTAGAGTTAAATGGTGTATGTCTTGCCTTTTAACTATATGTGCCTTCATTTCAGAATCTGAGTTCAAAACTAAAGACCGTTTCATTCTTTCTCTGCGACACTCACTGCAGTTTCCCCTCCACCCACCCTCCCTCATATTTAATTTTATAGTTCTTTCAGACATAAACATGAAAAAAAAGCAATTTTGACTTAGTTTCTGAGTGTTGCTGCAAAGAAAAGTAACAAACATCTGTTTTTACCTTAAGTGCATCCATATGTTCAACCTCCCCATCACCCTCCTTCCCAAAAAATTTACAGCCGTATTTGGTGGGTACTGCATACTGTTGAATTAACTTTCTTCACAGTTAGATTAGAGGGTAAGTTCAGAGACTGAGAATATCCATACTTAGCAGTGGCCAGAAACTACATTATATCTAAGCCAAGTTTTCAATTTTTTTACTCTTCCTCTTTTAATTTACTTCCTTATTCCCTTTCTCCCCTTCCTACCCTACAAGAAGAGAGGAGATTATCCAGGTTATTGTGGTAATTGGATAAATGCTAACTTGTGAAATTTTCTGATGGCTTTCATACTTTAATTAACATTCAAAATACCATGTTTATCATATAAGTATGATTTGAGATGTATACGTTGTGGATTATTGAAAAGGGTTAGTACCCTTGTTTTATTTTATTACTTCTTGTTGTAGTATCTGGAACAATTCTGACCTTACCAAAGTTTTGTTTTAGTAGAGGGTTAACAGGAAGAAGGCTATTTTACTGAGATATTTGAGAAGTGAAACAAAATGTTGAATGATGTTATCTTTTACTTTGTGGTAGGCAAAATGCTTTCACAGATGAGAGTTTTTGAAACTAAAGGTACCTTTCAAACAAAGATTGTTCCTTTTCAGTTATATAGTGCCTTTAATAGATGTGAAACTAGTTGTGCGAATTTCCTAAATATTTCTACCTACAATAATCTAAATGGTTGTATGCTCCAGGGGGATTCAGCAGTGTGAGAACACATGCCCTTCCTCTGCCACTACAGGAAGCTGGCTGTGTCTTAGTAACACCAACTAATGCTAGTAATACATTTTTCAAGATAAAAGTTAGAACCTATACTATAATTTATTAGAAAGTTGATGACTTTTTGACTGATGGTCATTTTACTTTATATTCTCAGGTAAGTGGTAGGTCCTTTTCTTCAAAGGAGATATTAATTATCCCTCTGAGGAAAGAGTCCCTGCTCCTAGCTGATTTTCTTTGATGGGTTGAACAAAAGTCTGAGTGACATCTGGTGGCTACAATGCCCTGTATTTCTCTTTCCATTTTTATGTAAATGGAGAGACTGAGGATTGATTCTAGCTTCACCATCGCATGTTTCTGCTGACAGAGGGAGGTCATCTTGCATCCTTCTGCATGTGATCCTTCTGACTGAGACATCATCAGAACATCAAGTTGACATTTAGATTGACTTTGAATACAATCTGGGAAAAGGAGGAAATCATTTTGGGTTGTGTGTACACTCTCTTGGCCATAATTAAGCAATGTTGAAGCTTAATAAAGAAATCTTTACATTTTTTCTTGGTAATTAAAAGGAATGTGAAAGGTTTTTATGTCGAAATCTAGCCACTATGTCTAGAAGTAGTTGTCCAAGTAGGTTTTTTTTACTCAACAGTTTTTCAAATTTCTTTTGAATCTCTGAAGACAGCAGTAAAGAGGACACACAGATAACAATACCTGTGCTTTTACTCTATGTAGTTTTGATGTTTTATGAAACCTTGTTACTTGTGGTAGGACATGATCTGAATATAGATTTTTACAGGTTCTGTTGGCTAAAAGGAAAACATTGTATCAGGGGAATATTGAAATCCTGGAAATGCAGGCTGTCATATTTTTTGAAGGACCAGATGGAACCTAGTGATTTCAAAAGACTTGTCTGTGATGAAACTGTTAAATCCCAAACTCAAGCTAGATCATAAACATGGATGTAGAAACTGTCTGTTAAAGACTGAAAACAGAGAATTTGTGGTCCTCTAAGGCAGACTTTGGCAAAATCATTGTCTCATTGGTCAGCAGTTTTACCAGTTCTGACAGAACAGTACTTGGAAACAGGCAGTGACTTTCTACTTGTGGGTTGAGTAGAATATTTTACACTTGTTTTTAACATCCCAGAGGGATGCTCTTCTGCACTGAAGGTGGGTGGGAGACAATAGCTGTTCTCCTGCTGCTGTTGTGTGGTCTGGGAAAGTGACTATGGTAAGCATCATGTATGTGAGTAAGCAGTGGAATCATAACTGTGTCTCTTCCAGTTTTTATGTTGCTGGAAAGTAGTGAGTTCCTCTGAGATCTGGACTATGGTAAACAGCATTGTACTGCTGATCTTTCATTGATTAAAGCATTATAGCATCTCATTTTTCTTCTACATCAGTTTGGGATCTTGTTATGCTGAATGTATTTGAAGTATTTGAAATGCTCTGCATCAACATGAGGTATCCTGTGTTTAATTTTCCCCTTCTTAGTACTGGCACTATGTAAGAGAGTATAGTTTCTAGAGGTAGCATTGGGAATTAAAGGACATATCAGATTTCATGGGTAGAACAAAATTCTGACTCCTTTTAGATGCTAAACATGGGCAATTTGGGAATGAAAGTTATCATATTGATCATAAGTCAATATATTAGGAAATTAACCAATCTGAAGCTTATTATTTCCTCATTTTATCTATTCTGTTTTCAGCTCTAAAAGAAATGCCTGGAAGTTGTGTTTCAAGAATATTTTATTAATTTTGTATAATATATCAGATACATATTTTATAGGAAATAAATAGTAGATCCTGTAGACTGTAGGTTTGCCTTAAAGTTTTTAACAAGCACAGAAAAACGGACATCCAGGACTGTTTGCATACTGCTCCTTCTGTGTTTTTCTAGTTCTACCCTCAATGCAATGCAGAATTCCCATTTGCTAGTAAAAATGTTCTGCTCATTCTGCAAGTAAATGTAAGCAAATCTTTTTAATCTGTATTTTTTGAAACTAACAGCTTTTTATGGAGAGGGCAGAGCTGCTGACCAGTATGCTGTTGCTTTGTTAATGCCTAATGTCTTAAGGGACCTCAAATTCTATGCCCTTGTGATTCCCTTGATATCCCGAGTCATAAAATCCAGATATGAATTTTAATGTAGCATGTCTCATCACTAGGAAGGGGACTCTGATGGTCTTACTGAGCTTTAGTGTTTCACAAATCTGATGTTGCTGTTCCTCAAAAAGTACTCATTAAATCACTTGTTTGTATGTCAGATTTCATCTAGCTTTTTGATAAACTTACTTATTCACCAGTTCTTTGAAGATTAAGGTGCTTTCCAGACTGTACAAGAGTGTTAGAATCTGTCCATAGAGTAACTGCAATTCCTCTTCTGGTGAGTTCAGATATTTCAAAAGCTCTGCCAAATGTAATAAGGTCAAGTGTTTTAGATGGCATGTTTTCTATCACAGAATGATTATTTTTGATGATTGTGAGGCCTCAGGTGTATTCTACTTTTGGTTTTGTTATTTCTGTAAGAGGAAAAAATTGTGTTCTAGTAATAGTCTTTATTATTATCTAAAAATAGTTGTTTGTAAGAATAACTTCAGCATAAGTGTTATTCCATTGTCCCAAAAATGTTAATGAGTGGCTAAAATAGAACAGGAAATAGAAGTGTAAGGAGCCTCAAGGTATGTTGAACCATGAAAAAGAAGAATCTCTGATAGCAAACCACATTCTAGTAGCTAAAAAGTGGCTAGTGGTTTTGTGTTTCAGCATTCAAGCTTGCCATTTAAACGATTTTTTGAAGAACCTGATTTTCAGGACTTTTTTTGAACATAGGACTTGCTAGTGTCTCACCTCAGGTACTCAGCATCACTAGATGCTTTGAGAATGTAGGGCTGAACGCACCATGTAACAGAGAAACTAAAGTCTCAGCCCATATGCAATCTGTTAGCCCACAGGAAATGCAAAGTAGTTTTATTTACTTCAGCTCACAATGAAAGAGATTTAATCTAAGATGAATGATTTAAGATTTTTTTTTTTATTATTATTATTAGCCTGTTTCTATGGATAGTGCAGGGCTGGCTGACAAGAAATAACTTGTTGAATTTTGGCTACTTAATTTTTTCTTAAGCCAGTGGGCTATAACTGGCAACATGGAAAATGAGTTGGACATACCTAGGCAAGAGACAGAAGTTCACACATTTCAGAATCATTGTTTTTAAGAAATCACTAAGCATGAGATGGGATTTTCATATATGCCTTATGAAGTGATAAAGCATGTTGCTGAAGATACAAAGAAAGTTTTTTAAAAAGTTTGTTGCAATATATCATTATCAATATATATAAAATATATCATGTTCTCCTTTAGCTGCATATGTAATATTAGTTTTGCTGTTGGTACTTCAATACATCCTAAAGTTGTTTGCTCGTTTTGAATAAATAAGAAAATAAGAAAACAGCTCGGTATTGCTTTCCTTGTAGTTAATGCTGTGAAACTAAGCAGTGGAGTTTAAATAGAAAACAGAACACTTAATACCTATGGAAACTTTTAAAAAGTTAACTTTTGTTTCTGAGTTATGATACAAACAGGGTAGGCCAGTGTTAGAAAGGAAAAATGGAGCCAATAAAGAGGGTTTCTGATTATAATAGCTTGTTTCTGTTTAATATCATTGAGCAGGATGAGGTTTTGCAGAGTTTCTCATGGAAATAGCATCCACAGTACTAAAATGATTACCTCATTCTTAGTACCAGTGCCAAGCACTTAGCCCCACAGTGAACACACGGGGTTGATTTTCAACATGAAACAAACCAGAAGTGTGGAACGACATTTTCAGGTGACAGTTACGGTTCTATTCCCTGTAATTAGCACCTCTTAACATGCAAACCTGCCTGTGCCTTTTCCAGGCTGTTGAAGCTCAAATACGAAGTTTTGGACAGACCCCTTCCCAACTGCTCATAGAACCACATCCTCCAAGAAGTTCTGCCATGCAGGTGGTAAGTACCATGTTAACTCTTTGTGACTTGCTATTTTGTTCACTTCCTTTGCTATCTTAAAGTTACAGACCTGGTCACTTTGCTTTGCTTTTTAGTGGTCATGGAATTATGTTATTTAAAACAGCAGATGAGTTATGATTTTGTGTGACTGAGAGTGTATGCAGTGCTTAACTATTTATTTATTGCTGAAAGGATTGTATTGATTTCTAGTACAGACCTTTTTTGTCAGTGTAATCTAAGAACACTTCATCAGTTGATTTTGTTAATACCATACCTGTACAGGTGAGAGCCAGTCATCATGGAGACAATTTAGCTAATCTTTGGCAGATTCCCCAAAAAGCATGGATTTAGGAGGTGGAACTTCCTTGTCTTTTCCCTCAGGCATAGGTTTTCCCCTAAAACCAGGATTACTAGGAATTCATGAGCTGAAACTTACATAGCAAAGAATGTGACTAAATGTGTTTTGCAGTAAAGCTAGGGTAATAAAATCCAGGCAGTGAGCATTAACATGCTTTCCCTTTTACCTCTGCTTGTGTCTAATATAATTTTATTATACAAACTATTATTTTATTACTGATTACGTTCCATATCATGTTGTGTGCTGTCCTTGGGTCTAAAATGTCATTTGTGTTGTCATAGATCCATAACCAAGCATGTTAAATGATACTCCAACAAGTGGAGCAAATGGTCTGCTAATTCACAAGTTTTTCAAAAGGTTGCATTCCCTTATTGTTAAGCTCAACATTTTACACTGAAATATAAGAAAAGACATTTTTTTCTTGTATGTTCTGTAAGACATATGTCCCACTCAAGCAGACTAAGATCATTAAATTAAGAATATATCTGAAGTGCAAAAGGTTTTAGAAATATCACACAAAACCTTTAAATATTTCCAAAGTAGCTTACGAGCCTTGTGATGTAGATGTCTAAGAAATGTAAACTTTCTGATCAAATTGAGCTACTAGCCTTTCTCAAATATGACATGTGTTGTACCTGAGGCTTGCTCAGCTGACTGTTCCCCATTCCCACCTCCCTTTCTGCAGCCTGTACATGCTGCATTTGACAGCTGTGATCGTGCCCTGGGATCCCATGCACTGGATGGACAGAGCTGATTGTGCTGATTTGTCATCTGTTGGCCCATTGCACCTCCCACATAGTGTCTTAGGGCTGCAGACCACTACAGTGACTTGTGTGGGCTGTCCATGGGGCTCTCCCTTTCAGAAGAGCCTTGTTAACAGGGATGTTGGGGAGCCCAGGTACCCTCATCATCCATGCCATATGTGTATCCATCTGTCATGGTGCCATGCACTAGGCACTTGCTCTAATTTAGAGGCATTTGTTTCAGGAAGAGGAGGAACTTGAGAAGTTGATTGTTGATATGTTTGTCAGACCCATTGTTATATAAATAAGTTTGATGCCAGGAAACAGATTCTGTGGTTTTATAATAATATTTTTCATGATGCTGAATTAGTAAAGATTTAGTATGTAATGAAAGAAGTTAAATTCTAACTGTTTCTGACTCCTGTGGTTTTGGGGGGCTAAGGTACACACAGGAAAAAAAAACCTCAGTTCTCCACTTGCTTTGACCAGTTTTGTGGTTATTAATACATGTTTTTATAATAGTACTATATTAAGTGGTTTTAAAAGTACTATTCCTGGAGCTGAAATGCAGTAAGGATTTTTTTCCTACCACAATTTTGAATTATTTCTAGTTATATTATTTACTGAGTTTTCTGTTTTTGCGTGTGTGTGTGTATGCATGTATGCATGAATACAGCCAAATTCAAAACTACCACTTGCTGTGTTAAGTGCACGAGCCATAATATACACCAGGTGTAGCAATTAGCAGTCACACGAAGGCTGCCTATTTGTCTGGTTTTGCTGCTGTTGCTGTATCCCCTTGTGTTTTCAACCATCAGATAGCTGGATTTAATTGAGGCCACATCAGATGAGGCATTACTGACACCTTTAATTGAATGAGCATCCAGGGAGGATTAACTCATAATATTGATTGGCTTTTAGCCACTTGCTCAGAAGGGTGTCTGGGTAGCTTATTAGTTGCTTTTATTTACACCTTTATGCAAAGACTGTAAATAGGAATTCATAGAGCAATATGTTTTTCTAAGTACTCTTAATAACTTTTTAAAAAGGAGTGATAAAAATGCAAATGTATTTAATTTTTTTATTAGTTCTGTATGAATATACATTAAATGTATGCACTTACGTACACATATATGTAATGAAATATTGCAGGTGAAAAATAGCTAAGAACACTTCATTAGTGTTCTAATTCAGTTATTAGAAAATTACAAATACTACAGCAATATGGCTACTGGTGACTAGGTTGTATTTCTGCATCTCAGTGGAGTTCTCACTTTTAGGTATGCCACAATATCACAAACACATTAAGTTTTGCTTTTCCTCCTTATGTTTGGTACCCAGAGATAAGGTCCTCAATATTTCATTTCAACATTCGAAGCATTATTAGTATAGCTTAGTTAAAAAGTTATTAAACTTTTCAACTTACTAAATTAGAAAACAAAAACTTAAAAATATTATGTTGAAAATGAGAGTCTGGATTCATTCCCTCCCTTTAGTATTTCTAGAAACAACGCAGGATAGTGTCTGTAGTCACGTCCACTTTATCTTCTTTACAACTGCATTTAATTATGTTTGTCCTTTGAAACACATTTGCAGTAAAGTCTTCTACTTTGCATTCATAAATCTTATTTTTGTACACCAGAAATATATACAGAACATATATCTAGTGTATGTGTGTATCTGTTTATTTTAATGTGCTTTCATGTTCTCATCTGGCTTGTAAAGAATTGCAGTCTGCCAATTTAATGGAACTTGAGACAATCTCTGGGAGCAGGAATTTCTTTTGCTCACTTTTTTTTGTGTGTGTTCCCTCCTAGTTTGGCATTGCTTTCCTTGACATACTATCTCTACAGATATGAAGGAGAATTCTTTTGACAGAGATAGGTTGTTGGAAACTTTTGGTTTAATCTGCTGTGATCTGTAGCGAAGTTTGTATGTAGACACTCTGTGCTCAACAAGGCTCTCAGATTAATAGTGTACATGAAAGATTTTCTGCCTAAAATGGTTGTTTCCACAAGCCCATCCACTTACTGCATTTGCTTTTCACTGCAGCTGCTATTGGATCCTGTGTATTTTAATCCAATCTTCCGTCTCTTGTCCTGTCTTCTCTTCTCCTTCCCATGTTTTCTTTTCCCATGTATTTGGGTTCTTGTCGTGTGCACTCAACAGTATCTCCTCCTGCAGAGTCCATTGATGTTCACAGACCAAGCTCAACAGGATGTTATCATGGTTCTAAAGTTCCCATCCAACTCCCCTGTCGCTCATGTAGCAGCCAACACTCAGCCTGGTCTGGCCACTCCTGCTGTGATCACAGTTACTGCAAATAGGCTATTTGCTGTAAACAAGTGGCATAATCTTCCTGGTAAGTAAATTAAGTAGCCTAAGAAACCACTGCTGTCAAGCAGTACTTCTGTTGTCAGTTTCCAGATTTGCTGCAGAACTGTTTTAAATTTAACATGTCAAGACCAGGTCCAGTTCCTTGACACAGCATGCTCTTCACATGTGGACTTAGTTTCTTCTTAAAAAGTTAATCTGAACTATTGTGTAGTAAAATGCGTAGCACACAAAAGGTTTGTAACAACAATATATTGCTTTCCAGGCCATCAGGCACTATGCAAGAAGAGCAAAACTGTATATCCCTCTGAGATCATGATAAAGTCACACTCTTCCTCTTTAATTTGTTTTTCACTCGGAAGTCTGAACCATATCACATCAAAGACAAGTTTTAAAGCATGTAGAACTTGTCTGAAATCTTTTCTGCTCTCTTTTTGTAGTTGATTATGAGCACCATATTGTGATGATAAAGCCACATTCTAAGGAGGCTTAGAAGAGTAAAGATATAGGGAAGTCTGTATCTTCTGTAACTTAAACATCCCAAAGTTATTAGGTGCTTATGTATTTGTCAGTATGAAAGGAAAACAATATATCCATTTGCATAGCAACCAATCAAATCAGCTGTCCTTTAAAAATGTGTTGGACTTGAGAACATTGTCATTTTATTTTCAATTCTAATGTTTTCTAATCTTAAAAGATATTCATCCTTCTTTCCTCCTTTCCCTGTGACAGTCTGAGGCCCAAGCAGTGAAAGGTAGTTTATTTCAGTGCTATGCAGTAAATCCAGTCAAAGGCTTTTCAAGAAAGGTAAAAAAGAGCTTCTACTGAAATAACTTAACTAGAAGGCATTTGCACGAGAGTAATACCCACATCACTGAAATACCTACTAAGAAATCTGGATCTGTGGTCCTTGACTACATTTTGAGAAAAGCCAGATGATTCCCACTCTTTTCCCTAATTCTCATAAATTACCTCTCAACTTTGTACGAACAGAAACATCTATGCATCGATATACTCACCCAAGAAATGCTTGAAAAGAAAGGGGGGAACGAGGACTTGTCTAGATAGTAAGTTGTGACCAAGAGCTATGCACAGGGCTATTGACATTTGTTTGAAAGGAGGATGGCAATATCCTCTCATACCTTGGATGTGTAAAATTTGGTATATAATATTCAAGGCTTTTAAAAATAGTCTTTGTGGACATGCAACAGTCATGGGAAAAGAAGAGGTTCTAAAGTCGCGGGAGCTGATTTTGATTTCCTTAAGTCTGCTGATGATGATCTGTGGGCAAGAAACCAATTGTTGAGTGTAGTAATTAACTGGTTTGAGTTCAACAAACCTTCGGATTTTCGTTTTTTTCCTGACATACTGAGAGCAGTAAGCTTTGTTTTAAGTAATTTTTTT
This sequence comes from Coracopsis vasa, assembly GCA_026283785.1. Lineage (NCBI taxonomy): Eukaryota > Metazoa > Chordata > Aves > Psittaciformes > Psittacidae > Coracopsis > Coracopsis vasa. The sequence continues at coordinate 26,723 of JANHGB010009506.1, read as the reverse complement.
CATTTAGAGGCATTTTACACTTGTCTTTAAAAAAAAAAAGCTCAAGAAAACCTATAATTCAAAACAAGCAAAAGGCAACTGAACAGAAATAAAACCTGGTAAAAACCTACCTCATGCCACCTCTTTGAGAGCACACTGATCAGCTACAGGCTGTTAATGGAGTCCTGTGCTTAAGATATCTGGGTATGGTCTCTTGAGACTAGTCTTCACTATTTTTGCCATCAAGTTTTATACAAGTGACTTCTGCTAGGATTAGAGGGCAGATATCATTACTACTCCATATCTCCTCCTGTGGGCTTAGCATTATCTTTACTAATGAGGCATCATGATAAAAAAGTTAAGTTGCCAAGTTGTCACTGATATGTAGTTAAATATCTCATTCCTACTTTTGTGTATGAGTTTGGTGGCTTTGCTAGCATATATTGCCACTGGTACCCAACAGGGTACCTCCATTTTGTCATGTTTTTTTCTGATAGTGATTGCAGCATAACTTTGACTTACCAATTACTTATGAAACCCTTCTATTGATACTGATTTTTATATTAAGCTACAGATGGTAAGATAGAAAAATCACAGGTTAAGTGTTCATCCGTTATTTTTGTTCCACTTCCAAGAATGCCTTGTGATCTGTTGGGGAAGGAGAGTATGTTTGCTTGCATGTTTGTTTTCAGTGAGGCTGTGGGGAAAAAAAAGGGCCTTTTTTTTTAAACTGAAGGAAAAATTCAGGAGGTAGGCATTTCACTTGTATGCCAGGTGCCAGATGAAATGTAGGTCGGCAGAATTATATATTAACTTCTATGCAAAATTGCAAATAAATGGGTTTTGGTGATGGATGAATCTTGAAATACTGGATGACTATGAGATTTCCCTGCCTGCATCATAAACTGACTTTAAAAAAAAAAAATGTCCTTTGTGCTTCACTTGTTCAAAGCAGAGCTTTAAAAAGTAAAGAGGGATATAGTATTTGCTACAGTCAGCAGATGGTTGTTACATTTTGCTGTCAGTGCTCTTTACCACTTAATTTTGTTTTGTTGCGACAGGAGAGGTTCCCAGTAAAGCATCTGCTAGAGCTTATGGCTGAGGACCAATGCTGCTGCTGATGGCATACATTCAGAATAGCACTAATCTAAAATAAATGTTTAATAAGCAGCCCACAAAAGCACCTGGAATTTTGGTGTGGCTTTTTAATTCATTTGATACAGAAGAATCTCTAGTAGTTAAAAAAGGACATAGCTTTGATTTATAAAATGTATGTGACTTCACGTACTAAAAAAATGCAAAGTTTTAAAATCTTCTTTCCTAAATTCCAGCTCATCAAGGTGCTGTACAAGACCAGCCTTACCAGCTGCCAGTGGAAATCGATCCTCTCATAGGTCTGTCACTTCCTTCTCTCTTTGCGATTCATTAAGCTCTGTATGGTGGCCCTGAAGTGTAGATTACGGTTGTTTTTCACTTGCTGGTTGCTGGGAATGGAATTTTCCTGATAAACCATTTGCATGCAAATTGGAATGCAATGAGCTGTGGCTATGCTGGTATTTCATCAACTCCCCCTCGTTGGTTTGCCTAATTTGAACAGGCCTAGGACGCGTGTCAGTGAAAATTAATATGGATGCTGTAATAATGTGTGATTGAGAATGTGCATGAAGTACTGTCAGGATAATATTGGATCTTTTCATCACCCAGACTTGTTGATGAGCAGGAGCGAGGCACGTTATGATGAATTGGTGCACTGGTAATGTGATGGAGCTCCTTTGCTGAGGAAATTTTCATAATAACAGTGGGGTTCTTAACTGCGCCGTGTTGTGAAAAATAAAACCATGGTGCCAGGGTTTCATCTTTAAAGGAGATCAATCCTTTCTTCATAGACCTGCTGTTCAGGCTGAGAGGATTAATGTGTAATTGCAAAGCGGTTTCAAAGTTGAAATATATTGCCCACTCTGTTTTAGTATTGAGATATCAGTATTCATTTTTCAAGGGTATTGCATCTTTTGATCAGCATTACTAGTTAAATTTGTGTATGTTTTTCTTGTATTAAAAAGGGGCGGAGGAATGGCTTTTATTTAATGGCTCACTGTAATAGATTCAATTCATGACTTTTTATTATAGAGGTTTATTAGTTTATATAGAGCTGATTTCTCCATTAGTATGGTTAGTTTGGTCAGTTCTTTCATTACAGATCCAACTTTGGGGAGTGCATACTTCGATGATAATTCAGGAGCCTGCAGCATGGCAAGCAGCAAACTCAAAACAACCTAACCCCAAAATGCATTCTAGCTGTAGGACAGTTCACAGAAGCAAAGAAGACAGGATTCCTCCTGCTCCCAGTTCCACTAGACTTCAAACTTAGCTCTGTTTTTAAAACTGTCCGTTTCAGGATGGTTGTGAGATGAAGTGGCCAATTATAAAAGCATGAAAAAAATCAGAGCAAAACGGAACTTGTCTGTATAGGTTAGATTGACAGGTCTGTCAGCTAGTGAGAATTAATTTCAAAACCAATATGCATATCACAGTAGGAACTGCATTGTATTGGTCTGTAGATACAGACTGTTGCTGTGTAGCCATTTTGCTGGATAAGCTCTATGATAATTAAATCAGGAACAGTGTGGGCATATTAAACCATTTTATAGAGCTGATAAAATGTTTTTCCAAAGTTTCTAAAATCAATTCCCATCTGAATAATGCAATATTTATAATTTATAGTGAGGAGGACATGTGCTGTAACTCTCCTTCCTCCCTGAAATAGATTTTACCTGAAAATTGTTTGGAGAAGAAAATGCATATTCTGCTTTAAAGCTTGCTGTCAGGTAGACCTTAGAAATATAAACACCCCAGAAAAAAAAAACAAACAACAAACCACAACCGAAATTGTATTGGGGTTGTCTGATGATTTTTCTACATATTGTGAAGAATTTTAAAATTATAATTCCATTTTTAGGCTTGCCTTTAATTTAGAAAATACTTTGACTTTTGTTTGGCATAAACACCTTTAAAATTAATGTTCACAGTTCTGAAAACTTGTTTAATAGATCATACAATAGATCTCGAGTCAGCCTTGTGATTACACTGGACATAGTATAAAAGGTTTAAGGCTTTCTTTGTCACTGTTTAGTAACATCATTGGGTATAAGCAAGTAATTATGTAGATAATATTAAAGGTTTTTAATTGTGGCTAGACGTATTTACCTAAAAATGGCACCTAAGAGGACCACAAAATTGCACTTTTATGGTTATAGCAGGAATCTTATTGCTGTCCTAGTCATACGGAGAGATTCCTGCTGTCCTTGTTTTCCAGTTGCACAGGAAGATGTAAGCCAGCAGTGTCTAATATGGCATTGATTCTAGACCTATTTTTGAGGTGAAGTTTTTTGAAGGTCTTATCCACAATTAATGTATTAATCTGCATGGTTTTGGGACGTTATTTGCCATTATTTCATCATACAGAACACTTCACTGTGCATTTATAATGCATTGATTGTTATTCTTTAAGTGATCCCAGCAGAAGCCAAGGCCCTTTTATGTGTTACCTGCAGAGGAAGTGTCAATACCTTGCTAAATTATTTGCTACCCATATGGACAAGAGAGTATCAACATTTTAAACGTAGCGAAAGCATAAATAAATAAAGGATTTCATATATAGTATATGGAATAAGCCCAAGAGTTAGGGGAAAGCTAGCCTGTGAGAGTAGAAAGAAGGTAAAGAACAAAGAGTAAAGAAGAGCTCAAGACCAGGGCACATAAGTCCAGGGGACCACTGGGAATGGAAGTAATGGTGTTCTGAGCAGTTGGAAGACAAACCCAGGCCTAGGAGAACTTACTTGCCTGTTATGGGAGTCAGGTTCCCTCAGGACATTAAAAGTTCTTCCTACAGTGTGGGATTTTCATGATATATATCTATAGGAAACCATATATCTGTATGCATACACATCAGTTAATAAGGACAAAGTATAATATGAAAAATGTGTTCAGTAATTGATTCCTGTCCATTCTGTGGGCTCACAAAGCAAGATTATCTGGGAAATAAAACAGCAGGTGGTCAAAGTAGGGTGAATATTTTCTCTCAACCCTAAAGGAGATTGTGGAGACAAGATGGTTAAATATTGTGCAATGCTTAAAAAGGTAGTAAATGGTAGTGATGTTTACTGCAAGTATTCTTTTTTAAATTACAGTGCTTGCAGTGAAATACAACTTGTGTACGTTTTTGAAATCATAATTCCAATGTTGTCTGCATTCCAGCCACTATATAGTATATATGTTTATGTACTGTCTTCTAATTATATTCCTTTCATCTGTTTCTTAATTTCCTATACTAGAAGGGGGGAAAGAAGCTTATTACATTTTTATTTATCATTCCTTTTTTTCAATCTTTCATTTATATTTGATTTAAAGAAGGGAATTCTCCTATTTTAGAATATATACCAGAAGGAATTAGCATTGTTCCAAGAAGTGTAATGAGTATTTTATAGTAAAAGTAGAAAGAGAATATCCCTGGCACAAAACCCAAGTAACAGCAATGAGAAATAGTTTTGGTGTGAATGTTAGTTTCTAAAATGTGCTTTTGTTCTGTGAATGTGGATGCTAAAATTTCTTGATTTGTGTGTATTTCTGTTCAGCCAGCAATACAGGTATGCACAGGAGGCAAATCACTGACCTGTTAGATCAAAGCATTCAGGTGCATTCCCAATGTTTTGTCATCACCTCTGATAATCGTTACATCTTGGTCTGTGGCTTCTGGGACAAGAGTTTCCGAGTTTATTCTACCGACTCAGGTAATGTATTTTTAAAATGCGGGAATAGCCTAAAAGAAGCTTTGCATGCCCAGGGAATTATTTTTCTCTTAGAGTACTTACTTGAATTTAACTGGTTGGTTTTCAACGCCTGAGAATTTTTTTTGAGGAAGTACAGGCAAGCACCACAGAATAAGAACAGAATAAGAACAGAAGTGAAGTCTTGAAATCTGGTGAAAGAATACTTATGAAAGCCTTTGAAAGCTATCCTATAATAGAAAAATTGATTTGGAACCACTAAATTCTTTCATATAACATAAACTGATCGATATAATGGGCAACAGTTAAATTAGTCTGTCAGCTGGCATGTATCCAAACCATTGAAGTCATGCATGTGTCATGCTAAATAGAAAAAAATTTTTCAATATAAGTGCTATAGGAATTTAAAAGCCGTGGAGCCCCAGAAAAAATAGGTATGGTTTTTCTCCCTTTCATTATCTTATAATGGGAATAGCAACCTCACTGCAAGGTACTTCTTTCGGATTAATGACCCAGTGTGGTTAATGTGTGTGTGTGCCATCAAGCTTTCCAGTAGGTTATTAATCCCTAGGGAATGTCCTACGTGTTTGTCATCATTTCTTAAATATATTAGTTACTAGTTTTTTTCACACTTGGCAAACCAAAATGCTTAACAAAACAGGATGGTTTTAATGAAAATCTGTTCAAATGAGATCTCATGGCATTTTTAGCATATCTGCCATTTTTTGCAATTTTAAAGCCTTAAGTATAAATGAGAAGTTCCAATTACTTCATACTGAATGCCTGCAATTCATTATACAGACATCTTGTTAGACACTTCTTAGTTTCATTTTCTCATTGATGAAAATAAATTTACATAAAACTGTGAATTTAAAGTAGATCTTCAGAAAAGTTAGTGGTAATAAATTTTCAGTGTACATTATTGATTTATATTAACAGAGAGCTAATTCTTTTGTGTCGAAGGATATATTTTACTTTACACCTGTAGAAGGAACTTGTATGATTTTGGTAGCTTTGTCCTGTATCAACTGAACTACAAATATCTCATTATGTTCTCTGTGTGTAAGTCAAAAAACCCAGGCATCTCGTTACTAGCATAGCTAATTATGATATAAACCAAAATACAGTTGTCTAAATAGTTGCAGAAGATTGCGTCTTCTGTGTGTCTCCTGTTTGTCAATATAGAAACTAGCTCTAGCATAAATCAAGTGAATTCAGAATTCAGATGTACTTTATTTTGCTTTGAATTAAAATGAGAATATAGTACTGAAATATTTTGAAATCAACAGAACAGCAAGGGAAAAAGATGATGTGATCAGTAATGCCTAATGGCAAGTGATCATAAGCATTGAATTCAATTACGTTTTAGCACTCACAGGAAAAGGGAACTTTTTTCCTATTAGATTTTGGGTTTGTTTGGAGTTTTTTAACAGGAAATACTTTTAACATAAATCATGGGTTCTCAGCACAGCTGGTATAGCAGAAGCACAATAAAACCTTCCTCCAGCAGTGGGAATGATTTCTAGACAGCGTTTTAGATTGAGTAGTGCAGAGACTTGAGTCTTATTTTTCTTTTAATTATTCGTAGCACAGCTGTCAAATAAAACAATAACTAGAAAATGTGTTCTGTCTAAAAGGGCTATCTGAATCTGATATTCCTATGTAGACAGGACAATTCATATTAAAGAATACAACAAAGTTGAGGAACTCTTACACGATTAATGATTTTTTAAAAGTATTTTTACTAATAGGAAAGAGCAAAAGCTTATTTTTTGTTTTGATGGAATTGATTGAACCTTAGCTGCACAGTAACTAAGTAAAACTAACATGGTACTGCAACTACCCAAACAACTGTCAAACAAATAGCCTCGAAAAATGTTTGTCTCCTAGAACAGAGCCTATAAACATAGAATATAATTGAAAGAGAGATCCCTGTAACTCTGCAATGTTTATAGCATAAACTCGTGTTCTAAAAGTATAAATCATCTCAGGTAGTTGAATACCTATGGCTGTACAACTGAAAAATATATCCCATAATTAAATTCTTCTAAAATCTAAACCATGTAATTGACAACTTGAATTTTCAGGGGAAAACATATGCTCGGTAAGATGTTTGTGTAGATTGCCAAAATGAGGTGTGTGAGTGTTTCCCTGCTTCTAGCTGTGACGTTCAGGAACTTTTTCTGATAATCTGTTGACTGGTCAGCATCTGAGACAGTCAGGTGACTGCAGCACAAATTAAATCCATGGTGTGCAGAGGTGACCACTATAGAATGCTATTACAGACTCAATGAGATGAGTGAAAGACTTGAACCCTGAGTTACTCTCCATTCTGATACAAGGTAGAGCTGCACAGTAAGTGTATCTTCCAGGAGTTTGCCCCTTCCAGTCAGAAAAGGCTCACGTGATAGTACTTCATTTCACAATTTCTCTTGGAGGATTAAACTTGCCTAATGAGTTTTGTCAAATGTTGTGCTTTAAATCTGATGTACAGGTTTCCTTTAAATTGCATCATGTGATCCTGTTGTTTTTTCCTATATTAAAGTAATTCATTCCACCTTTTTTGTTGGTTCAGGGTTTTTTCTTTCTTTTCTGTATTTCTCCACTTCAGTGCAGTTACCTTTTTGATCTTCTGTTACAAATCAGGCTTTTAATATCATTTTTGTTCCTTCCTCAGAACCACTCCCTTAAGTCATTTGCTACCATTAGTGTTATTTAGTGGCTGGACATGAACACAATGCCTTTGTATTGAGAGCTATAAAATGTGTCCTACTAGCTATATTAAATGAGTGGCTAATTGTTTTTAATTCATGCACCAAAATATTTTATTAAGATGTGCTTAATTTGAGTCCCAACTCAAATTGTGTAACTACTTGTCGTGTTACTAGCGATTTTTTAAAAAAACTTTTCAGAAGATTTTATTTCAGGTACAGAAGTTTGCATTTCCTGTTTCTTTTTCAGCCTGTGTTTTTAATCCCTCCAAAGCCATCACTCTTTTTTCCTTCTGTTCTTCCTCATTCTTTATTCAGCCTGAAGCAAAAATGGATGCATGGTCATTTGGGCTGAGGAATCTGAGGTCACGCATTAATGGCATCACATATCACACTTCTGTGTGTCATTGGAGGCAGAATTTGGCCTGGCCAATGTTACATGAATGGGCCTAGTAGGCATACGCACATAATGTGCGCGTATGTGTCTTTTGTCTTGCTTGTCTCTACAAAATCTGCAGTTACTAAGCTTCAGCAAATCCAGTGAGATGGATTTTAATGCTTACATTTTCATTTCATAAGGTCACGTATGCTGATGGCAGGACACATGACGTGTTTTACTGTGTAGAAGCCAGGCTCTGGCTGGGTGGTCTGGCAGAGATCTACTGTGGGTGACCTTACATGTGTTTCCTCTCCCACATGCAAATCCACTATGCATGAGTGGATCCAAATTTACATTTTCCTGAAAATATTGTCCTATTTAGTTAAGGTTAAAAGGTAATAGTCATGCTTATGTTTATACAGACTCTAGAATGGCTCATTTTTAACTGCCTAGGCTTTCCTTTCTTTTTAACATTTATGTCTGTTACCAGCGGTACAAGAGTTTGTCCTATATTCAGTAGGTAAGAGAGTTTTTTACAGGTCTGCCTTCTGAGGTTTTCTGAACATTACAGAAATTCTTAATAGGGAAAGATACTGATAGAAATTCTTGGCAAGTGTCTAAATGGTGGTGGAAAAACCTGGGTACAAGAGTAATTTTTCATCTAAATCTCCTTTTCTCTGTTTAAGGAGGTGCTCAAAAGCTGCAGATGCTATATTTTCTAAGAAGCTCTCACACTACCAGTTTCTGCCGAGTCCTGGGTGTTCTGTAACTTCTGCCTCCATTTCCCAAATCATCATCAAATTTGCTTTTTTACTATTAATTACTTTCATCAGTAAATGTATCTTAAACTTGCCTTAAAAGAGAATTCCATCCTGTTTCCTGTCTTTAAAGTGAAGATAAACATATAAAAATAAAAAAACCTTCTAGCATGATTTGCCTTTGAATAAAGTATAAAATTTATAGACTCTAATTAATTTTTTGTATGGACTGCATGGACTACTGCACTTTTAAATAAGTTTCCACCAAATCCAGAAAAAAAATAGTACTCTTAAGTATAGTTCTTTCTGGAGTCTTTTTTTTTTTTTTTTTTTAATAAAGAAAATATTTCTGAATATATGTAATTTGCCTTAGAAAAAATTTTAAAGTAATAAATTTTATATGTTTCAGGTAAACTGATGCAAGTAATATTTGGACACTGGGATGTTGTAACCTGTCTTGCTCGTTCTGAGTCCTATATTGGAGGAAATTGTTACATTCTCTCAGGATCACGTGATGCAACATTGCTGCTCTGGTACTGGAATGGCAAAACCAATATCATTGGTGATAACCCACGAGGTAAGCAAAAGTAGAAAAAACTGTTTTGTAAGGATGTTGTCTAAAAGTAGCTTCTAAGAGTGAACATTTTGCATGACAAAATTTTAGGTAACATTAATGTCAAAGTGCTGTGCTCATTTTTATTTGTAGTTGTGATTAGTTCTGGTTTAAAGAATTGAGGGTAAACAGTGCTTGCTTTGCAACACAAGTAGAACTATTTTTTAAAGCTATAGAATACTGAACATTACAAATATATTTCTTGTCACTATTCAATTGGGAATGAGTGGCTCTGGGAGTGAGAGAAGGAAACTCCATTTTTATATGTCCTGCTCAACCTGACTAAATCTTTTTCTCTCAACATGACGATTTCATTAATTGTTGTTTAAAACAAAAAAGACTGTACATTGCTCCAATGCAGAGTGTATTTTATGCAACTCTAGTCTTAAGCATATAGGTTCTCACAGCTGTACTGTTACGCAGACAGTGAATTTTAACTTAAAGGTCATTGTAATGAGATGTGTAATGGCTAGAGCAGGACACTTACGTGAAAGAAGGACAGACACATGGGACGGATTAAAGAAGCAAACTCAAAACTTTTTTAGTTTAGGTGCTACGTGCCTAATCCTCGTTCTGACGTATTAGGCATTTTAATTGGTTCCAGTGCAAGCAACAGGGTTCATACCATATAACCAAACTAATAAGTCAGAATAACCCCGCTTTAGCCTAATTCAGTTTTAACCCCTCCCCACCCAAAATCACCTTGCACTTGCCAAAGAATTTAATCTCTTCCATCTTGCACCATTTCCCAGGAAATCCCAAATCCTTTTACTCATTAAGATACTCTTTTTTAACTCAAAATTTTCTATGGGAAGCAGTGAAATGCTATGATTGTTCAACCCTGCTGTGCCTGCATTACATAACAGGAAAGGTAAAAGGTGATCTTGTTGTTACGCCAGTTTCACATCACACAAAAAATTAATTTATGATTCCCAAAGCAAAGAAAAAGGCAGACATCCAACTTGAGAAAAAGCCTGAGTGAGCCACTTCACAGGAGTGAGAGGCTTTCAAGACAGCTCATGAGAGCTTACATATGTGAATAGAGGGGTGCATCATAGCCAGAGATCCTATTTAGCCACAGAGAAAATGCCCTGAAGAAAAGGGTACGAAGCAGTATATTCTGTCTGTCTTAAGAAGAGTGTTTGTTTTCTCCCATACACTCTTTGACCTTGTTTAAATGTTAGTAAAAACATACCTGCTGCCTGCAGAGGAAGAAACAGACGTGGAAAACAAGAAGTACTGTTTATATGGCATATATTGCAGTTACAACTGGTATACAATTTCAAATAACATAAACAATATCTGACATCTTCCATATTAATCAGTTTCGTAAAGTTTGTGTTCCATACTCAAATCTGTTACTCAACTGGAGTTATTTGAATTTGAAAAAAAAGAGGTGGTTTGGCTGAAATTGCATCCTGTGAACTAGTTCGAAGACGCACAACTGATTAATATGAGAATGAATATCTGAGTTTAACTTGCAAATTATTTGATGTTGACTGTGAAAACTATTTAAAAACTGAAGAAGAAACAGAAATGCAGTTCACACAGTTGCAGAATCTTCATATGAAAATGTGAGCAAACTATTCCCATCTTCCTTCCAATAGCCCGATTCAAGAGATGGGAGCTTTGCTAGGGTGTAGCTAGCAGAATTTTATGAGCATCTTTAAATAATGGTTGAGGACGAAATCTCTGTGAATGCTGTATACATATTTTGCAGTCTGTCAGTTTAAAGAAAATGCAAACTCTGCAAAAATTTTTGCAGAGTTGTAAACTTGGAAACTCCTGAAAGTCTGTGAAAGGAACTTAAGAGCTTGACAGTCAAGCAAGCTTGTAAATCCTAAAGGGCAAAACTGCCCTTTTGAGGAGCAAACCCTCTGGTTTGCGGCAATGAACATCTGTAGATGTCTCCTTACAGTGTTTTCAAAGCCTGCAACTGTGGTCCATCTTTGTGAATTCTTAGGCCTGTCCTGGGAAGTTCTTGTTAAGTATTTGCCAGTCTTGCCTGCTTTGTGAACAAGACCTTGAGGCTATAGGCTCCTTTATGACCTTAACAGATGACATACTGAGATTTTATACCTAGTATCTAACTAGAATAGGTAGATTTTGTTATAATCTGTTGACTGTCTTCTCTAATGTAAATTTCTAACTTATTAAAATTTTGCCATTTTAAAAATTATACTAGGCTATTTTAACTACTGTTTAAAATTGAACAATAGCTACATGGTAAGTCTCTTTGTTTGCAGTTATATGAAACTTGTACTTTTGGGGACATGCAATGTCTCCTATGTTTACTAGTTGCCATTATGTAAGCGTGCCTGGAAGCCCTTGATATGAATTGGAATCTCATGGCACTATACATAGACCTAGACATGTGTATAGTAAAAGACAGCTTCTGCTTCAAAGAGATGGTAATCTGGGGGGGGTTAATTTTTCCCAGAAAGAGCTGTCTATAGGCATCTCTATTCAGTCAAATTTTTTTTGAAAGGCGAATAGAAAGAGCTGTTTCTGCTTAGTTTTGATTTTGTCGGAAATGGAAAGCGCCAGCAGACTTGTTGGTTTTGAGCCCTGTGCAACTATAACTTCCATCCATCTGTGGGATGCTAGGTATTTAACTTGTCTGATGTCTTTTTGTATTAGAAACTTACGATTTTCTACCTCAAAATATAGTTTATTCTTGCTTTTGATCAGCATTGTTTGTTGGAATTTTAGATACTCTCAAACTTGATACTTCTTTCCAATTTTTTTCTCTATTTAAGTGTCTCTAATTTCAATCTTAAAATGACTTCACAGCAACCTGCATCCAGTGGCACTGTACCAAATCATGATGCCAGAGTAGTTTCAACAAAAATAATCTAAACCAGGAGCATTTCTTTCCTCCTTTCCTAGTACCTGTTGCCTCTGATATACATCACCCAGCAGACTAGTATGATCAAGCTACCCTAAATATTATCCCATTGGGCACCCATTACTCCCCAGTTACATTTTATTTAGGTTGCTTTTTCTGGTTTCATTACTTTAGGAAGCAGTTGAGCTCTTGATCTCTGGCAGCATGTATTTATGTTTTAGAATGGTACTTAAGTCAAGTTGACAAGCCAGGTAGGCTGTGGCATATGTGATAAATGTGTTTTGTTTGATATTCTTTATTGATAAAATTGTCCTTGAGGACAATTTTCTGACCAACTGGACTGTATGGCAAAATTCTTCATGGTTTTGGTTTAATAGAAGAAATATATTACTGAAATATTCACTATTAAAATTGTTTAATTTTTAACTTTTAAGATGACTTCTAAAAGAAATTGCACCTATGCAGTCTCACTGTCTAGTTTCTCCCTAATACCTCTTGAATGCATTGATCAATGTAAACCAAATTTGATTAATTTAAATCTCAAAGATATGAAATTCCTACATGAGACACATCTGCTGGAAACTATTTTTATTCTTCACAAAACAGCTTGATTACATTTAGGTTAAGTCCTTTTTTCCTTCTCAAATTAAAACCTGAAATTCAAAAAAATATTTCACTGTGCTCTTTGATCAAACGTAGTTTTTTTTTCTTTCTAAATTAATTGGTTTTGAAAGCGTAGAAGCATGGCAGTACTTCACTTTGGTGCGCAGGCCTTTTCTGGTGCAGAAATGTTTCTGTGGACAGTCTCTGACCAAGCCTAGGAATAATTCAGAACAGAGCAAAGGATCTGAAGTAGTTGTATGTTTTACAATAGCCCTAAGCCATTTTGAGTTCACATTAATTAGCATAATTTACTGTGGAGATGTAAAGTTACTTTGCATAGTGTAAGGGACATTTATTTTTCTCTCCTTGTCATGTGGCTTGCTTTGGTGAGGTGGGGGATGTAGAGAGAGGATGTAACCCTCGACTTGCTACCTCTTGAAGCCCATGTGTGATCTGTATCACAAGTTTGGCCTTTGCATTTTTAAAAAGCTTGGAACTAATAGCAAGGTACCACTTGGAGACATGACATTATGCTTCAGGACTTGTGTTTCTGAATAAGGTGGTAGAATGTGTAGAGGTTACTGGGAGAGGGTGGTATGCTTGTGGAAAGATGCCATGTTTTGCACTTGCCTGGCCTAATGGGGTGGAGGTGTAGAGGAGTTGAGAAGTGGGGGCTGAGGGGAGGAACTATGTGTGATGGCTTGAGAAAAGAGATGAGAGGATTCATTAGCATACAAATGGTGTGCATCACTTTCAGGTCCCACTCTGGCTTTGAAGCTCAAGTGGCAACTCTTAGTGTTTGGACATTTCCTAGGTTGAGGGATTGAATTTTACTTTGTAATCAGGGAACCATAGGAAACAGGGGGCAGGAGCTTTGGTCACCTGATCTATTCTCTTTTCCCAAAGAAAGCTTAACTGCACCAAAAGCATTCTTGACTGATGCTTGTCCAACCTTCTGTTAAAAACTTCGGCAAATACATTTTGGGGCCTTAGAAGACCTGTCATTAGCAACCTTTTCCCAGTGTTCAGCCTAGTATCCAGTTCTTTTTTTGCAGCAGCTGCATTCTGTCATTTCTTATATGTTTATTCTTTGTGTAGAGAACAGATTATTTATTTCCTTCTTGCAACAATTTCCAGTTATTTGGATTATCATGACCTGCAATTTTTTGCTTCCAGATTTGCTAACTCTATTATTTCTTTTGCCATAACCCATGCTTTTCTAGGCTTCTGATTTTTATTTTTTTTTGTGTTCCTCTCCTCTTCAGTTGTCTTCCTCAAAATAGACCCAGTAATGCAATTGAAACCTTTCCAGTTATAAGTAGAAAGTAACCTGGTTTACAGACCAGTACTTTTTACTTCCCCCTGGGATATCTGTTTCAAAACAGTGTGATAGTGTTAATTCTTTAAGTGTACAAGCCAATATAAATTTCAGTCTTTTCTGGAGAATCACCATCTACTCAATTGTTTCTTCTTTTCTCTGTAGTTTGACTGTGGAACCTTGTCTTCAAACTTTCTTAATTGTATATTATTTTAGACTGTTTCTCCAATTTATCAAGTTTTAATATAATTTTGAATTCTGATTGAGTCCTCGAGCACATCTGCAGCAACTCATGTCTGCGAATGTAATTTGTAGTTTTAGTCTATTAAATTGGTCATTAAAGGAAATAGTAAATAGTACACAGCTCAGGAATGCCCATCGATACATTTGCCATTTTGACAATGAATAGCTTTCTGAATATTGCTTTCCAACTGGTTTTCATCTGATATATAGTAGCATCTTCTAAACATGTGCTTCCCTGTTTTCTGTAAGAAATTGCCCATGTGAAACAGTGCCAGAGTCCTTACGGATGTCAAAATACATGATGTCTCCCTGGCCACAGTTCCTGTAACTGCCATTGCGTGGAAAAAATTGCTTTGACATGATTTGTTCATAAGAAATCCAAATCAGCTGTTACTCATCTCCTTGCTTTCTTCTAAGAAACTTTGTGTATGTGTGTGTATATATATATATATATATATATATAAAAAAAAGTAAAAACGTTCTGCCAGTATTTTTTTCTGTTAGGATTAAGCAGACTCCTGTCTAATTTCTCAGTTTTATTTTTCCTGCTTCTTAAATAACACAAGACTTTTCTTAGTCTTGCAGAACCTCACCTACTATCCATAAAACAAGTTACAACTCGGGGATTATGTAGTTTCAGAGTATGCTCAAATCAGTATTATCACGCCATTTGAGTTCCAAACATTTACCTCATTTAGTTCTTCTCTAATTGAGACAACAGTTCTTACTGCTGTTTTTATTTACATTTGCTGCCTGACTGCAGTTGACTTTTTTTACTGAAGACTTTTACAGAAATATGTCCAGATGTATGGCATCAACTATTACTGCTGGTTGCTTTTAATAACAGACCAACTTCTCATGAAAACGTGACGTATTTCTGTGTTTATAGAATGACTGTTACTCCTGACATCATTGTTAGTTGCATCTCACCTATGCTTGAGTATCCTGGTTTTGTCCTGACTTGATCAAACATTGTCTCTTACACCGGTTCAGAAAAAATCTCACTTATTTTGTTCTTTCTGCTTGACTTCCCTGTGTTTACGGTCACTGGAGAGCTTTAGTGGTGCCAGGCTTGTATCCTCTTGTCTGTCTTACTCTTCTGCGGAATTGCAGTGGGTTTCGCTAGTATCCTTATTACTTTTAACTTTGTTTTTCTGTAGACTTAACTTGCCATCTATCTATAGAAACCTGTCTTCCCAAAATGCTTCAAAAATTATCTTCTCGTCCTTGTTCTTTCCCGTATAAAGCATATTGGACACTCTTATACCTTTTTCACTTTCATGTAAGTTACTTTCACCACCATGGTTTTGATCTGTTTTGCTATATTGGTTATAATCATATCATATTCATATTATTCATTAAAAATATGAATATATATAGAATATAGAGAGACTGTTCTATTGCTTTCAAAATATCTACAGATTGTTTATAATTAATTTTTATTTTTCATATTTGGAAAACAAAAAGATACCTAATTTAGAAATTTTATTTCTTTAATGAAATCAAGGCTTAACTGATTGAAGTATTCAGTGCCAATGAAATGTAGAGTCTGTGTATAACTGTACTACTATTGCTAATACTAATGTCCTCTTTTCTGAGTTATTGCATTGATCTTCCACACATATGTGAATAAACAAAATTATATTACCTCTTTTATGTCATCCCATGAAACTGGAAAATGTTACTCTGTGTATGCATCACATTTGCATTATGAGGATTATGGGGGTACTTGTATAGTTCTATATCTTTCAAAGGGTACTATATTCAGGTTTTCTGAAGTGTGTTAGAGAAATGGTTTTAGTAGTGTAGCTGTGTAGCAGGGCACGTGTGGATGTAAGCACATTATTTCATACTTCAAAAAGACAGTTACTGGATTTAACTGAGATTTAATTGAGAGGATTCATTGAACACTTTTACTACTTCTAACATGTAGAATATCTTTATCAGATCAGTTTTTTAAAATGCATCATCTTTTCAATTTATAAAATATGGACTGTCCCAAAGGGTTCAAAATTCAATCACCAGATTCCTGTCTTGCCGAAGAACAATCTAGCTAATATCTGAGCTACTTCAAAAAGAAACTGTATTTTATTGGGGCTTTTTTGTAGCTACAATTTCTAAATAAGTATTTGAATACCTAAAAGACTTGTTATCAATTATTGTTATTCCTAAATTAAACCTATGGTCTTGAGACTAGAGAAATCGTTAGTTATAATTGTTATAGTAATAATAGCAAAAGAGAAAACATCTGTCTTTCATCAACTGCTACACACATTTTTCAGTTTACAAATTTAAACTTTTTATAAGTGAGTGCTTGATATTTAATTAAGTGGATAATGCAGGTGACTTAAACATTGAAAGTATGACCCAATGAGCATTGTGTTGATTCATTAAAGAGTAATGTCATAGCTAATAATTTCTTTGTACTTAAGACATATTAATCATGTAAACCTTAATTTTATGAAGATTTTCTTACGTGCTTGCCTCTGTACACAGTGAGCAGTCCCGCAGATTTCAATCAGGTCATAGGTCTGCTGTTAACTTTGTAGCAAAAAACTCTCTTTGCCTTCTTCCCCCATCCTTATCCTTATCTTGAATTGACCTATATCTTGGTTCCTAAGTTTCTGCGTGATCTTTTATGTTCAGTTTCAAAACCAATGATAATAGAGAAGGTAAGGCTGCACATTTCTAAAGAATGTTTATAGCATAAATATTCATTTAGAATTTTAGTGATTATTAAAAAAAATAATAATTTGGAAGTGGTTTGCATAACAACTTATTGTCTTAAAAAATTAATAGGGAAGTAGTTGTAAAAAACTAGTCTGTCACTGTCCCCTTTTGCATTTATCATGCTAAGTAGTAAGAGTATGTCCATAAAATAAGTAATCATGTTAGTAATGGCAATTCTGCTATTATTGTTAATTTCTGTCAAATGGTAGTCTACCATAATAGCTAAAAATTTGCAGAGCCTACAAATACTAAAACATGTTTGGAATTGCTGCAGCTATTAAGGCAGTAGATGCCGTTCACTGTGGTCAGTCTGTTAAGACTCTTCTCTATGATAGCACTGCGCTGAGAGTTTAAAACAGCCTCCATGTGCTCCTTTAGGCTTTTAGTAGCACGTTTATTTTTTATCCACACACACATTATATTGTTGTGTGAGTCCTTCTTCTAAAAAAGCCAGTAAATACTTTAATATTATTTTAACAGTGTTTAACTGCAGACATAACAAATATTCTTTGTTTCTCAAAAATGGTCAGACACTGTAGCACAATATTGTGTATATGAAGTAAGCATCCTTTAGCACCATCTGCTGGCATTGAGTTGAAAGCTGATCTTGGAACTGACTCTCCAAAGCTCTGCCTGGTAAAATATTTCAAATAAACCTATTTTTCACATATATTTTTGGGGGGGTGAGGGCATGAAACCCAACCCAGAAATATAGTCTTTATCCTTTTAATTAAAATTATAGTTAGAAAATGCAATATGAGTTTACAGTTGACATATAAACTGAAACAGAAATAGGTCAGAAGTATTTTTTAAGTGCTGTAAAGACTATAAAAAGAAACTGAATACTTTTTCTTTTTTACTAGAGATTTAGCAAGTGCAATATTAATTTTTTTTATTCCTGTTGTAAGTCAAATTCAGTAAAATCTATTTCACAGGGAAGACCCACAAGGCTTAGAAAAGTATCTGTAGCATATTTTGAAAAGGGTAACAACAACTAAATATTCTTCTGCCTCACATTTGTTGCATTATTCCTGTAGTCTTGAAAGCCTTATGAAAGCTTATGGACAGAAGGCCCTGCTGCTGTAATTAGTCCTACAATTCCCTGTGTCTTTACTGGGGCACTGTTGTAGTCAGTGCAGCAAGTACTGGAACTGTCTGCATGAATCTAGAACAGAAATTATACAGCTACAAAAGGTCACTGTCATTTGTTTTTTAAACTGTAACACATTGATACCTCAAAGAGGTTGAGGCCTCATTCCTCCAAGTACTTTATAAATCACATATGAATGACGGTTCTAGCCTCCAAATATTTAAACTAAAAGAAGATGAGATGTATAACAGGTGGATGAATTCTGGTATATCATATGGTGCTGAATAAGCAATATGATTTTGTATTTATATAATGCCAAGAAAGTCATGCTATAGATACGTATGAGGACAATGTCTTCACTGAAATGCAATAGCATTCACTGATGGCTTGGAAAGCATTTGAATAATCATAGTGATCTGGTACTGATGAGTGTGTAAGTTTGTGTGCTATATTTGTTTTGGCTAAAAGTATGTCCTGCAGTGTTAAGCACTGCATCTGTATCATCCTCATTTTCAACGGGCTGATAGAGACTGTGTTTCAGGATTTGTCAGTCAGAGTAAGTAATTGCAAGTAGCATTTTAGAGTGAGTTTTAGGGCCCAATCCAGACTCAATTGAAGACAGTATGTATTTCAAGACTAGAAACAGAGAAAGAGTTTGGATGCTGCTTTTTTTGTCAGTATCCAGCTTTACGTGTTGCTGAAACTATATATATGAAATTCTTCAGAAGGATAAGGATATTTAGTGTTTCATCATGTAATGCAAACTTTTGATTCCAGAAAAATAAATGCTATGTTTACAACTTGTAACTAACAGTTGATGTGGTAAAAGGAATTATATAGTAAATGAACATAACCTTAATGTGCACCATATGCATAGTGATGGGTGATGTACCTTGCTTGGTTGCTGGAAAAATAACCATTCAATTTGAAATCTATATCATCTAAGACAGAACAGAGTATTGCAGAAGATATAATAACTTACAGTCTAGAATAAAATTACTAACTTAAATGTTGTAAAAATTATTTGGTCAATACAATAATCCTCAGGTAGGAAATTATTTTTTTAAGTGTTTCTGGATCTAAATTCTATTAACACTAGCATCACAAGATAAGCATCACTTTGCTGAGTGCAAGAATGCTATATGTAATTAGAATTAGAATAGCCTGTTTCATTGAAAAATTATCTTGTTTAAAACAGTTACTTTTAAAAAGACAGCTAATTTATGTATGCTCTGAGTTTGGTGTGTCCCACTGATATTCCTAGTTACATTGATATATGAAGGTGGTAAGTATCTAGTGCAGTACACTACTGGTGCGCTGATTTGAAACTAACTTTACAAAAGCAATCAAATAGCTAAAGCACAGACTTTTATACGTGCAGTTATGGACCAGTATTATTTTGCAGTGATACATTTTTCTTATTTTAAAAATAAATTATTTTAATATAGGACTTCAATGTTAAACAAACAAACAAAAAAAAAAGACCTGCCAAATTGAGCTCAATTCTCATATAAAACCTTTCATCTCAGATAATTTTCTGCCCAAGGTATGAAATACTGTGTAAGTTTCAACTAATGATCAGTCTCAACATGACTGTTTTACAGCAGTTCCTCAGTAGATGCTATTTCTGACTGAAATAATTGTCTGACGGGTCTTTTCCTTTTCTGTTAAGGTTGTGGTGTTTTGTTTTGTTTTGTTTTTTCTTGGGCTTACTAAGTAATGGAATAGTTACAACTTTAAGCCACATGAGAGAAATATGAAGAAAACAGATTATTTTTTAGCTTAGCATAAACAAAAAAAGCCACTTCATAAAGTTGTTTTAGAACACTCTCAAACGAATAAGACAGTGTTTTAAAACTTCAAAGCTGATATTTAAGTAGCAGTTTATGAAGTAGAGATGGTGCAAATATTAAAATATTAGTGTACACTGACCCTGAATATTCACCTGCAGATACTTTCCAGGGGCTTCAAAAAGGTCTGTATTCAGTGGGAGGAGTCCTGCTGAATGACTTCCAGGACTTCCAGCAGATGATTTCCCAGCAAAGGCGAACTCATTCCAGAGAGCTTTGCATTGCATGTGGTGTAGGAATTAAGAGGCTGGGGGTTATTGACTTTTGCAATCCAAATTGTAATATCCAATTCATGAAGGCCTGTTAAATCTTTTTCTTTACTGTGTTTATTTTGGAAACACAGTGAACCTGTTGTCTTGACACAAGGTCTCGTTTTAGTACTGAATAAATGTTAGTCACTTGTTGCACATTGTGACTCAGGAAGGAGTCCAGTAAGCCTTTCTCAGTTATATTTGCTGAAATCAATTCTTCAAGATAAATATAATTTTTTTTCTTCACTGAACAAATGTAACAGAACTATGTCGTCTTCTGGGGTTTATGTTTTTAAATTCTGCTTCAGGGTAGAATGCTATGTTGTTCAAAGATATTGTCCCTTTTTCAGAAGATGTATGGCTGAAGTGTCTTTTGCAAAACCAAAACTTGCATCTAGACATAAGGTTGTACTTTTTGTTTTAAAAAAAGTCTAACAGATGGGAAGTAGTTTGAAGGAATTAGAGGAAATGCTGATGGAGTGTCATGTGAAGAACGGGACAACAATGAAGTTCTTAGATAATATAAAAAGATTACATTGTTACATAAAAATGCATATTTACAAAGGAAAGATTATTCAAACTGAAGTTTTAGGAGTATGTCAGTAATATTGTGTGGTAAGATCTTTAGTAAGATCTTGCATCCATCTAAGAGCTAGACTTTCTGCGCGAGAAATAGGTTTTTAACCAGTTGGCTGTTATTTAAATATTTACTCTATGTGATTTAAAAATAATGTTAATATACAGAGTTTATATAATATTTGACAGTCATCACTTTGATGTAATTAAACTCTGAAACTTGCTATATAATTAACATAGAAGCCTAGCAGCAAATTAGTTTTCTTGATTTACTTACATTTTGCTGAAAGCACATTTGTCCAAATGTCATATATTCTATAAGTATACTTCTCAAATTGATTTCAAACCTTTTATTGTTTTCCTCAGTTTTTATCATATGAAGCAGCTTCAAAATAGTGAAATTTGTAAAATTATTTTTAGAAGACTTTTCTTATATATATCATTTGTTTTGGTTAATGTATCCTGAGAAAGTACTCAACCACTTATTTTTGCAAGAAGAGATAGGTAAAAAGATAGTTAGATTAACTGGTACTTCATTTAATTTGGATTTTATATTGGCATAAAATCACATAATTAATTTGCCATTTAAAAGTTCCCTACAGCCTCTGTAATCGTAGAATAAAATTAGAAATTACTATTTGGCTGTCTGTGACTTAACATAATTAATTGTCTTCTCAGCATAAAACATAAAAAAACCCATACTCAAATATTTTATATTTTAATGTGTTGCATATCATCTCACCCAGAAATAATAGGAAGAGTATCTCATATTTCATTGTGAGTTTTTCAGTTGATCTCTAGTTTGTTTTCTTTTTAGGGAGATATTTTTGTTTAAATAGAGTTCTGGTGTTTGGCTCAGCACTTACAGCTTAGTGCTGAAAATACAGAAAGCAGTCATTTTAGGAATTTACTGATGGATTTAAAATGTCATGATCCTGTTTTGTTTAATATCACTGAAACTAAAAGAAAAAAAAGAAATAGCAGAGAAAGACCAGCAATACAAACTAATTTCTTGTTAGCCAGTAAGGCATATCTTCTTCTGGATGTCATTAAACTAAAAGAAAGTTTTGACTTTGCTATAATCCCACTGTTCCTTTTTAAGCATAGTTTCCAAACGTCTTAACATTTTTTCACTGAAATACCGCTATAAGCTGACATGGTATCATGTGCTCCTCTTTTATCTTCTGAAGCTTGAATTTTATGATTTAAATGTACTTCAGTCACTTAAGAAAGAGTGATATTTTATCCTATTTTCTATGGGAAAACAGCTTTGTGGAAATTATTTATTGGATTGTAGGAGAGTTCTTTTGAAATAATTTAAATAGTTACTGTAAAGGTAAAGTACTCTGTCCGTTACTGGAAAATAACTTTTTGTATACCTCCTGTGACTTAAATCATTGACTGCATTTGTTGCAGTGTGAATGTGGCATTAAGATTCTTAGAGCATTCAACTTCCAAGTAGCAATCCAGCAGTGGCAGAGACTAAGGATATTATTATATACTGAGCTGAGAAAAGCACATCTGTAAAACTGTTGTGTCTTGGTTATTAGCGCTAGGATTTGAACTACCTTTAATTTCATTTGACTTGTTCATCTTCCTTAAGGATCTCCATAAAGATGCACTGAGTATTCTTTTGAGGCCTTAGTTAGGGTTTGCATCAGTGGTCGTAAACCTGCTTAGCGGACAAAGACTCTTTCCCCTTTGAAGTCACTTCTCCAGCTTTTCAAAAGGTCTGCAAGCTGGTTCCCCTAAAACAATTTTGAAAAGTTTGAAGTGGTGCCCCTTAAACCAGCAACAAAATAAAATTTTCTCTTTGCATTACTGAAAACCATGACAATCTTCTGAAGCAATAACAGTTTAAAAGCTTTTAAAGAAATCTGTTCTGCTCTATGGCCAGCTTTTAAGTTGACCCCATTATTTGGAAAATCAGAGTCTTGGAAACCCCTAAATACTTGACATTCTTATCAAAGGAGTCAGCCTGACTTTTCACAGGACTCCTCTTTTACAGTATTTATTCAAGTCCTAATTTCTTTAAAGATATTATTCAGATTTTTTCCATTTATTTTTTGCATCAAAGTGTTTCTTTAGAATAAATGTAATTTAGTGAACAGTTAATATAATTTATGAAACACTGATCCTGACACCCGTAGATTTTATACTCTTACTATGTTTGGTCAGGTCCAAATTCTAAAAAGACTGAGAGCGTTAGTTATGTAATTTTACTTTACTGTGAACTGTGATAATTATATTATGCTCAGTTTATACTTCCTGTTTTAAGAATCTTATCCTCTACATTTTATGTGTATAGTTACTGACAGTCTAATGTAGTTGCTGTCATGACAATCTAATGTAGTACAGTCATGTAGTTGCTGTAAGCAGTAAGTTTACTATAGGGATTTTGTTTATCTGCACCTCCTAATATTCATTCAGACATTGCTTCTTATGTGTCCTCCTAACTCCAACATCTTATATTCATTACCTCCACTACAAAGTTGTACATTTAGAACTTCTCTGATTTCAAAAGTTTCTTTAGCATGTGTAGTATATAATTAGATTAATTCCTTGCTGATCTATGCAAGTCTGCGTTAAATGCAATTTCTGAAAGGAAAAGAAAGCAAAATAAAACAATAAACCAAGAATTCTGGAATTTTGCTAACATAGGCAGTTCATTTAAAAGAAGGATTAAAAAAAAAAAGAAAACAAAGCTAACAGGAACTTTAAATGCACAGAGCTGCCTCCTTTTTTATGGCTTGGGAAAAGCAGGAAGAAAGAATTGGGTGAACAAAATTAAATTGTTACTGGATAATAAGACTGCAATGATTGCTGTTTCCCCTAAAACTACAAATCTGTGGCTCATCTAACAATGTTGATTTATTAATCTTCTAATGTGCCTGACCCATGTTTAGGCTAGAAAAGCTCAATAGAGCAAACTTTCTCTAAACAGTTTGTGAATGTTCATAGGATCAGCCACCTGAGAAGTATCTAGAGGTCATTAAGTCTACCCTTATGCTTCTAATTTGTTGGGAGTTTTTCCTTTGCTTCTGAACTGTCTGCCATACTTCCTGGGTTTGAGTGTGTTTTGCCAAACATTATAGGAAACAAAAGCAATAGCTTTTAATGATTATTTATTAAGAGATGAGGGACAATTCAGCAAGTTGTTGCAAAGCATTTTTAGATTTAAAATGTTGATCACATAGATGCATATGTTTGTGTATATATATGCACACATACATATTTAGTGTATATGTATGTATCTAAGAAGAAACAGATTTATTTACTTTTCAAGATTTTGTATTGTGGATATAAATTCTAACAGTAACTGCAGAATAAATCAAATTTTGAAAGGTCAAAATACTTGATTTGATACTTTGTCATATATTATGATCTTTTCTAAAAAGCCATTTGAATGTGGCAGCCACATGGACGCTCAGGAATCTGTTGCAAATGATCTGAGTAAAAATGTAAAATATGGAGACTAAGCTAAGCTTTTATTTATGCTAGTCCAGCTGTACATTTCTTTTCCACACAAGTGTCTCACTGTACACGTGCAGGGTCTGAGGAGCTACCTGGTTTTATATATTTCCATAAATTCTAATAAGACCCAGTACCAGTAGTACTCATTCTGTTAAGGGTCTACAAGGACAAACTAATGACTTTATGCTGGCTTTATCTTTTGAAAAGTTACTAGCCCAAATGTAATTTGAATGATGCTACATTAGTGTCAATGGAGTCAGTTGGCCCTGTGATTACTCTGTCTCTTTGCAAAACCACCTTCTGTTTTGAAGAAAATAAGTTTGATTTTACGACTGCTTTACTGCCTGGTTGGTATCTCACATATCATCATTTATTGTGAAGTGAAATTATTCCCTGCTGCTTAAACACTCATCTAATCCTTTCTGAAACTACATGATAACATTGCCCAAGATACATTCTTTGGAGCTTAAATGCTTCATAAAATGCTGTGTATGAACTAATTATGTGGTAATACAAAAATAACATTGTGATTTCCACGAAACACTAACACTCTTGAAGACGGTGATCCAGCTAATGACCTGTGAGTGAGGTTATCGAACTATTTAAATAATGTGCTTTGCTTGCCTTTTGTGTGTCTTCACCTGGAGAATATTTTATTTTTCTTCCTTTAAAGGTACCAGTTGTATAATTTCATTTTCTGTATGGTAACCATATATGTTTGATTCTAAAGAGAATCTAAAAAAAACCCCAAACCAGTTTTATTTGTTCTTGTTGCAAGGAAATATCTAATAGAAGCAGCGGTAATTAACACTGGGTTAGGGTGTTCTGATTTTCCAAACTCATCTGAAGTTCACCCTGAGTATGGTCCAAGCTCCACATGTTACAAGAAACTAGACATCAGGCTGAGGTTTCAACTCTATTATTACTAAGTTAAAATAAAATCAGTCAGTGGATGTTCTACTTCATCCTCGAGCACTGTAGATGTCTCCTTTCAGTTCCTGTCATAGTGACATTTAAGTTTACTTAAGCCTATTATAGGAAAATGTAGTAATTAATTTATATCTCTTCCTCCACAATAAATAAAAAGAGGGGGAGATGGAGGGGATAATGCAAATTTGCGTGCTCCAACTTTGGTTTGGTTTTCCTACACACCTGACTCTGATATTAATGTGTGTTAGTAAATGTGCAAGCTGAATTCCTATAGCATACTGCTGCTGTACTAAATAGATATGAATACAGTACCACCATATGCAAACAGTAGCATAGAAGTGATTTGTAAGGAACATGAACTCAAAGAGCAAGACTACTGAAGACACTTCAGTGATTGAAAGCAGTGATTTTAGAAGTAGAATGTAACCCAGGATTGCTTTTATTGTTTTTTCATTGAAGGTGATTTTGCAACTCCTCGAGCCATTTTGACAGGACATGACTATGAGATCACCTGTGCTACCATTTGTGCTGAACTTGGCCTGGTAATAAGTGGTTCAAAAGGTAAGGTAGCCATTGTCATTTCCTTCTGTTCAGGAAGCTATAATCCTAACACAAAAAGAAATATATTCTCAGGAGGCAGAATTTATTAACTTTATGGTGGTTTTATTGCTAACCTTTTTTTTGGTTGCTGTGCAATTTGAAACCTCTTTTTAAACATGTTAAAGCTGAGGATTATTCAGACATTTACAAGAATAGGTGACCACATCAGTTTCCCTATTATAGCCTACTGATTACTATTTGTTTGTTTATCCAGTGTGTAATTGCATATAACATACAGCTGGATACAGTTCTTGTCTGCCTGGATGGTGAAGAATGTTAGTTATGGATAACTTCTCAGAAAAGAAACAAAAGTTAGTTTCAGGAGAAAGAAAATGTGCTGTCTTGTTTGTTTGAGGAAGGGTAAATGTAAACAACCAACTAAAATTTATACTCCTTCTGTTCAGGCTCTTTGAGCTTAGCTACAAAGCTTGTAATATGCCCCATCTGTGTTCTCAAAGACCTGTTTTTGGTAGGTAAATTATAAAGAATGGCGTTGATTCCATGGATATTGTTATACTTTTCCTATTTGCTGTTCCAATATATTTTTAAACTGGAATTTTCTTAGCATTAGGATCTTTCTGGTTTAGTGTTTCCAAAGTACCTACTTTGAGACAGTTTTACAAAACTGGATGTACTCACTGTCTGCACCTCTGTGTGTTTCGGTTTTATCCCTGTGAACACTTGTGGCTTACATGCAAATCAGGTCTTTGTCCAAATATATTAAGAAGCAGATATTTAGTGGATCATGTATGGGTTGAAATCTTAATATGAGAATATATGCTTTTAGAATACTTATGTGTGTAAATTCATTGCACTTACCTCTGGATGTCTTTGTATTTTAAGTGTCTAATTTTAGGATTCGGTACATTTATTTTTGTGCTCTTAAAATTAACAACTACCAGCTTTAAAAGAAAATCCACAAAAGAAAATCTGTTAAGTCTCTAACTAGTTTTGATAGGTGCTCTAAAATACCCTAAGTTTTATGG
>JANHGB010009504.1:554-26589 GCA_026283785.1 Coracopsis vasa | reverse complement strand
TTTGTGTTATACCTTAGTTACTGGACTGTTCTTATCTCAACCCGTGGGAGTTACGTTCTTTCGATTCTCCTCTCCATTCCTACAGGAGTGGGGGGAGGGAAAGAATTGGGGGGGAGTGAGAGAGAGACTGCGTGATTGATTTATGGCTGATTGGGTTTAAACCATGACAGTTCTTTTTGGCACCCAACGTGGGGCACGAGGGGTTGAGATAACGACAGATCTGACAGGAGTGTGTCTAATGGTATTTGTGATAAGCATTTATTCTTTTGGATTAATAGTCACTTGTCACAATGCTGATTTATTGGCTCTCAAAGATTTTTCTTTTGATCTCACAGTTTCAGCATGTTGTATCTTACTTAGAGCTGGTATTTGCTGTGTTATTTTTTTTTGGCTGGGGGCCTTGGGCTAAGGTTCTTATTTCATTGTATTTTACGGCAATGACTTATAATACGGGTGGGCTCCAGCAGCAGGGTGGGGTGGCCGTGGCCGTGGACTTGTACCTGGCTGTCCCGCTGCTCTTCACCATCCTGGCCCTTGTCCTCGCCTCTGTCTTTGTGAGGCTGCGGGGAGCCGAGAGAGAGCGGCCCCGGTAGCCGGCAGTGGCCAAAGCGGCATGGGAGAGCGGCCCCGGGGACCAAGTGGCATCGAGAGACTCATCTTGGCTGCTTAAATTGAAACTGAGTCACAGAATAGTATCATCCTGGTCAGTCCTAGTTCTATATCATTGTCTTAAGCAAAGGAAGGGAAAGGAAGACTCATACATTGTGTCTCTATTTTCATGTGGTATTTTCATACTATAGAAATGAAAGATGTAATAGATATCTGATTTTCACAGTCTAAGCAATCCTTAGATAGTAGGGATCTTGAAGAATTTTTTTCTCCTTTCTAAGTGGAATACTTCACTGTAGGAGGGATGTCTTAATGATGGCCCTGAATTCAAGGATTAAAATTGTTGCTCATTAGCCATTTAAAATGTAAAAATATCTTTGAAAAGTGATGATAAGATTCCTCTTGCTGAACTTCTCAACAGAAAATGATACACACTGAAGTTCGAACACCTACGCTGGACGCCATCTATATAAAAAGGGGTGGCATTTCCAGAGGGCAGATTAGTATAATGCAAATTGGAAAATTAAGTTACAGACCGTGTTTCTACCTTCACCAAAAATGTAGCAGTTGATGTAGGGAGCTGGGTACCCTCAAATTGTGGTAGGATATGCAGCAAAAATACTTTAATTTAATTTTGGATTTGGTTTACATGGGGTTTTTTGGGGTATGTGTGTTCTTTTTTAATTACTGGTAGACTTCAGAGACTTTGGATCACACCTACGATGTCTGCCCTATATATTTGTTAATCTGCTCTGTTTTTGTTCCAACAGTCCTTGTTGAAATGCTGTCAAAGTGAGGTTTTGTGCCATTCAGAGGGTTCCTCCTTTGAAAATAAAAAGCATTCACTGCACCGTTAGAAATCTTTTAAAGAAAAAATTCATTTGATGCTGTGGTACCTACAACCCTAGCCCAGCCAGCAGTAAATACAGACTATTGAACATATGCTTTCCTGGCTAGCAGTCAGACTTCTTCAGCAGAGATTCTTTTATGCACACATTCCTTTTGAGCTAATGGAATAGTGACAACATGTTTTCTAAAGAAAACCTGTGTATGAAAAAATTGCTTAGACATGCATAATCTTTTTTCAAGAAGCTGTCAAGGACTTGTATTGATGTTTGATGGTATGTTATTAACATGCTTACAAAAATAATCTAAAGGCAGTAGAGCAGAGCTGTTTACATTATTTGTGGTAATATTACCATTACTAATTACATTATATAGTAATACTCACTGATACAAATCAAGTGCTGGCAATGTCAGGATTAGTAGGGGATGGTATAACAAGCCAAGATTTCAGACCTTTGAGTTTAGTTTGGCATTCTCTTGTAGAAAAATGCATTTTTTATCTTGTTCATTAATGAGTGGGACATGTTTGCTATCCAAATTACTGCAAATACAGTATTCTTTTGTTGACTTCTTTTTTCCCTTTAGGCTTGGCTTTTGTAGAATTAAAAACCTGTAGAGATTGAAGACTATATTGTTTATTTTTAAAAAATAGTCATGTTTGTTTACCTATTAGAAGCACAACAGGGAAGGTGTCACTTCTTTTCTTAATATGGAGATAATAGATGACAATGGGATCAATACAGATCAGTAAATATATCTTAGGGTATGAATAGCTTAAGGAATATCTTAAGGTATGACATCTCAGAGTAAAAAAGGAAAACCTGGGGAACTGCAGGCCAGTCAGTCTCACCTCTGTGCCTGGCAAGATCTTGGAGCAGATCCTCCTGGAAACTATGCTAAGGCACATGGAAAATAAGGGAATGATTTGTGACAGCCAGCATGAATTCACTAAGGGCAAATCATGCCTGACACATTTGATGGCTTTCCACAATAGGGTTACAGATTGTTGGGTAAGGGAAGAACAAGTGATGTCATCTACATGGACTTGTGCAAACCTTTTCATACTGTCCTGCACAACATCCTTGTCTCTAAGCTGAAGACATTGACTTCACAGACGGACCACTTGGTGGATAACGACTTGGCTGGATAGTCACACTCAAAGAGTTGTGGTTGACAGCTTAATGTCCAAGTGGAAACCAGTCAGTGATGAATAGTGTCCCTAAGGGGTTGGTATTGGGACTGGCATAGTTCAATATCTTTGTTGGTGACATGATCAATGGGATTGAATGCACCTTCAGCAAGTTTGCTGACAATGCTGCACCACTGTGTGGTGCAATCAAAACACTGAAGGGAAGGGATGCCATTCAGAGGGACCTTTACAGAGTCTGAGGTGTACTCATGTGCACCTCATGAAGTTTCTCAAGGCCAAGTGCTAGGTCCTGCACCTGGGTTGGCGAAATCTCAAGCACAAATCCAGGCCGGGTGGGGAATATGTTGAGAGCAGCCCTGAGAAGGACCTGGGTGCGTTTGTTGACAAGAAACTCAATATGACCCAGCAATGTGCATTTGCAGTCCAGGAAGTGAACAGTAACCTGGGCTACATCAGAAGAAGAGTGACCAGCAGGTCAAGGGAGGTGATTCTTTCCCTCTGCTCCACTCTCGTTAGACCCCACCTGGAGTACTGCATTCAGCTCTGGTGACCCCAACATAAGAAGGACATGAACCTGTTGGAACAAGTCCAGAGGAGTGCCACAAAAATGATTAGACAGCTGAAGCACCTCTCTTATGAAGACAGACTGAGTGAGTTGGGGCTGTTCAGCTTACAGAAGAGGAGGCTCACAGGAGACCTTATAGAAGCCTTCCAGTACCTAAATGGGGCCTACAAGAAACCTGGAGAGGGATGTTTTATTAGGGTCTGTAGGGATTAGACAAGGGGGAATGGCCTTAAACTGAAAAGGGCAGTTCTTCACTAGGAGATTGGTCAGGCACTGGAAGAGGTGGCCTCAACAACCTGTGGATGCCTCATCCCTGGAAGTGTTCAAGGCCAGGCTGGATGGGGCTTTGAGAAACCTGGTCTAGTGGAAGGTGTCCCTGCCTATGGCAGGGGTGTTTGAACCAGATGATCTTTCAGGTTCCTTCCAACTCAAACCATTCTATGATTCTATGATTCTAATCAGCCTTTCACAGATGAGGGAGGCAGCTGTGTTAATTGTATTATTAAGTATATAATGGGTTAAACCTCTTACCAACCCCTTCCTCTCGTAATATTAACATCAGTATAAGAACTGGGATAAGATTCGTGACATTCAGACAGAAGAAAAAATAAGATTAGACTTACTAGAAACAAGATATATGAATAATTGAATAGGAATGTCTGTAACAATGTAGGTTCTTTATGTAAATCTTGACATTTATTTTTTTGTTTCATTTCGTGAAGGGAAAAGTTACTAACTGGGCTCCGTCAATCATATCCTAGGCACTCTTCCTCAACCAGAGGCTGCTTCTCTCTTCCTAGTGTGTTCACTTCATAACAGAATTGCCCTGCTACCTGTGCAAATCATTACCAGAAAATCTCAGTGTATATTTATTCTCAGCATGGGTTCGAGCTTATACAATTCACAGGTTTTGAATCAAAGCATAAAATTGGGAAAAAATTAGTACATTGAGTCATAGTGCCAATTTGAAAGCTGAATCACATCTACCTTTGGGATTTTAGTAAAATGTAGCTTTGCATGACTACGAGTCTTCCCACCAGACTAAAGGCCCCTTCTGAGGTGCAAACGTAATATTCCTTTGCAACGTAATATGCAACATAATATGCTGCCTTGAAAGAAGAGAAAATGCAAGGGCAATTTTATTGCTTTTAAGGAGAGATTCTGTCTCACTTTTTTTTTTGTTTGTTTGTTTATAGTATGCTCTCACTTAGCATTTAGAAATATATGAAGAGTAAAAAAGTGTGTTTTTCTCAATTGCATATAGTTTGCTAATGTAGTGCTGTAGCTGCTGAAAGAATCTGTCCCCTAGATATTACTGTCTTTTCATATAATTGACCCTTCTGTAGTTTCACCTGAAGAGATTGATATGAGGTGATATAAAATATAAGATTATAAGATTATATAAGATATAAGATTGATATAAGAGGTGAAATATAGACCTTTACCATCCATTTTTGTCTCAGTGTATCAACAGAATAGGTGCAGTGCAATGAACAACAGTGCAAAGAGCCAGTCAACTGCTGGTCAGGTAGTGGTTTGAATCCTTGATCTTTTTGACCTTAGAGTTACCAATAAGTATTCTACTTGTGGTTTTTTCATAGATAAATCACATCTACTTTGAGCTAAATTGAAACCACCAATTTATTTCATGTAGGAGTAATCCACACAAGCCTAAATAGTGGCCATTAGTTTCTCAAGGACCACACATTATTCTTTGTCTTAAAATCACAGAATAGTTAGGGTTGGAAAGGACCTTAAGATCATCTAGTTCCAACCTCTCTGCCATGGGCAGGGACACCTCACACTGAACCACGCCACCCAAGGCTCTGTCCAGCCTGGCCTTGAACACTGCCAGGGATGGAGCATTCACAACCTCCCTGGGCAGCACATTCCAGTGCCTCACCACCCTCACAGTAAAGAACTTCCTCCTTACATCCAATCTAAACTTCCCCTGTTAAAGTTTTAATCCATTATCCCTTGTCCTATCACCACAGTCCCTAATGAAGAGGTCCTCTCCAGCATCCTTAAAGGCCCCCTTCAGATACTGAAAGGCTGCTATGAGGTCTCCACACAGCCTTCTCTTCTCCAGGCTGAACAGCCAACTTTCTCAGCCTGTCTTCATATGGGAGGTCCTCCAGTCCCCTGATCATGCTCGTAGCCCTCCTCTGAACTTGTTCCAACAGTTCCACATCCTTTTTATGTTGAGGACGCCAGAACTGCACACAATACTCCAAGTGAGGTCTCAAGAGAGCAGAGCAGAGGGACAGGATCAATTCCTTCGACCTGCTGGTCGATGCAGCCCAGGATATGGTTGGCTTTCTGGGCTGTGAGCGCACGCTGAAGCTGGCTCATGTTCATTTTCTCATCGACCAACACCCCCAAGTCCTTCTCTACAGGGCTGCTCTGAATCTCTTCTCTGCCCAACCTGTAGCTGTGACTGGGATTGCTCTGACCCAGGTGTAGGACCTTGCACTTGGCATGGTTAAACTTCAAAAAGTTGGTATCAGCCCACCTTACAAGCATGTCAAGGTCCCTCTGGATGGCATTCCTTCCCTCCAGCTTATCAACCAAACCACACAGCTTGGTGTCATCGGCAAACTTGCTGAGGGCTCACTCAATCCCACTGTCCATATCACCAACAAAGATGTTGAACAAGACCAGTCCCAACACCGATCCCTGAGGGACACCACTCATACTGGTCTCCAGCTGGACATTGAGCCTTTTTCTATTCTCCCTTTAAAATGTATAAAACCTTTTTTTCCCAGCTCCCAAAATGCTATTCTTTCAATGATCAGTAATTGTTCATTAGAGATTTACTTATAGACCTGCGCAACCAAACTTTCAAGGTCCCTGCTATTGTCCACAACTGAATATCTCTGTACTACGTTTTTATTCCAAAACAATAAATAATTAATTCCACACCAGAAAATTACTTCTGCTTTCTATCAGTTACTGAACCTCATTAAAATTGTCACAGAACTACTTTGTAGACTAGTGTTATGTTACAATGGACTACATTGCACAATCATAGAAAGCTAAGCAAATGACACCAATAACCTTGTAGTTAAGCAATTGTTGTTATGGTTAAACAAACTGAAACATAGGTTCAGGCAAGCCAGACCGAGTCAAGGAAAAGCAAGTCTGGCAAGTTATATATCTGAGTCCTTGGAGGTTTCTTACAAAGCCCATGGTTCATTACTAGCAATGGCAATATTATATTTTCTGACCTACGGATCTAGAGAAAAACATAATTAGGTTAAAGTATTCTTATATATATATCACAATAATCACCAAAGATACATGTTCCCAAAGTAGATTGTGTCTCTGTAAAAAGAAACTTTATAATGTACATAATACTATATATCACATCCATTTAAAGATAACTGCATATTCTATATTAGCAGGCTACAGAGTTCTTCAGCACTGGAAGCAGTGTGTTCTAGCCTTCAGGCCAACAGAATTTAAACCACTTAATTCTGGCAAAAAATCTTGGCTCCCAGATTACTTCCATGTGCTGATTCCCCAGTAGATCATCCATGCTGCAGGTATGTAATTTTAGTTCTAGCTCTCTTTTATAGTCAGACAAATAGATCTATCAAAGAAGATGTAAAATACACAACCACAGTTCTGAGATTTCTGTTCTTCCTCAGTTAATGCTCTGTTTATATCACTGAATCAGCTGTGCCAGTAGTGGCTATTTTTGATTCATAATCTACCAAAGTTATCTCAAAAGTACTTTCACCTCCAAGTACTTCCTTATGTGACTGCTCTATAACATGTGAAATATACTTAGCAAAACAGAAATACTGAAATAGAAATACCAAGATAGAAAGCTGTAACATAGCTCTGACATTATTTAAAGTCTATCCAACCAAAAAAGATAGACCAAAAATATCTCATCATCACAACAGTTTGAGAAAAAAGTGATCCAATGTCATAACAGCCATTCTGCTTTACAGGTTCTCTCTGAAACTATGAACATGAGACCCTGTGCAGCAGTAGCTTGAGAACTGGATATTTCTCTGTTGATATTGAAAATGAAAATATTTTAATATTACAGCAGCAATGCAGGTTGCTGCAGTAACCTCCTTGTCTCAGAATGATCATGGATTTCATTTAAATCCAGTGTGGGAAAATTATAACTTGTATTCCTCTTGAATGATAAGCATTCATATATTCCTGACTATGGCCTTCAAGTAACAGTATTATTATATTATTAATTGTTCCAAACAGATGATAATGTATAATTAGCAAAATAAAAGAATATAGCACATCACAATTTTTATGGGAATACTCATCATTGAGCACATGTATCTGGGCACAAAATATTTAAGTGAAATTTAGATTTGGTCTTTTTCCCTTCCCAATATTCCCATTTAGAAGAAAACAAATGGTTGAAATAATTAAAGTATTACAGAATGTAATTTATGTCTATTTAATTCTCCAAAATTTGTTATCAAAATTTTAAGAAAATCAAAAAGGTCAGAAGAGGAATACTTGCTTTCTGTGGAAACTCTTTTTTTCTTTCTTTTTTTTATTCTTTTATTCAAGATGCCATTGATTTATTTAGACAGCAGGCAATCCAGATTAATAAATGGATATAGAAACGGTCGATAGTAAATTTATTTTTCAAAAACTTTGACCCATTTGCATGAACAAGACTTTTTCCATCAAATCAGCATTCTCAAAGGAAAAATATTTAACTGCAAAAATTTCTATTAGCTCTATTAGAAATACGTGCTTCTTTATAAGTGAGTTTTGACTTTCAGTTTTTGTGGCATGAATCAAATAGTGTTCTAGAGGCAAATATAACAACATAGCAAATTCTTAGATCAAACCTCAAATTGGCACCTGAATCAATATATACATATTTGGAGTGTGACTTCCACCACCAGTTTATCTAATGAAAAAAGAAACAATTCATTTCAGAAGCTGCATTTATCTTAGTACTTCAGCTACCTAGTTTAATTAAAACTTTGGGTAGTTTGATGTGATGACATGTTAAGCAACCAAAAAATCTGATTTATAGTTAATTTTGGACTCCTTTAAAAATCTATAAGAAATGTTTGGTCTTATCTTGTTAAATGTGGAAGACATGAGTTTTATTTCTTAAATAAAGCATCTGTTTTGGATTAGCTATTTTCATGTTATTAATTTACAGAGCCTATGGAAATACTATCATCAGTAAATACTCACTTTGTTCTGAAATTTCGGTACACTGGTGTCTCAGGAACAAAGTTATGATGAAGTGAGTCCATTACATATAATCGCTTAAATTTTTTACATGCCTGTAGGCACTCTGTGCTCACTCTGAATCCCAAATTGACACTCAAGTGTATCATCTGCTCAGAATATATATCAAGTATGTTGGGGGTGCAAAGGTGAGGCTATCTATAAGGACTGTTTAGTTCAATTTTACACTCCATACTTAAAGTTCTCTAGAAAAAAATGTCTTGATTCTGCTCAATCTTCTTGGAAGAATGTACTGCTCCTCTAATAAGCAGACAAGTCATGATCTATCAAAATTTGATGTGACGCTTCATTATGAACTGATAAAATTACAAAGCCTAGAAATAACTGAATGCAACTGAATTGCACACATAATAATTAACTGTTTTTTCTGTTGTCTAGCTTGAGAAATAAGTACCTGTGTCAGAGACAATAGATAATGGTCTGGTGAAACACACAAAGATATAAAAGTACTGTTTGTCTGCTTTGGCTGCTCCCCGGAAAGTCCAGCTTTGGTTCCTACCCAGAAAGTTTCGCTTTGAACTCCCCAGAAAAATCTCAACCCTTGGAGACCTTTCTAGATATTGCTAGCCACTTCTTCCAACATAGGCTGGCCCTCTGCATCAGAATGAGTGCGCATTTTTGTCAGCATAGAAGCCCAAGCCTCAAGCGATGCGGGGGAGATAGAACCTCATACCAACCATGTCAACATTGCCTCCATGGGGATGTCCGCTAAGGTTGAGTCTGCTACCTTGCACTGCGATGATGATTCTCGGAGCTGGTTTCCTGATCGTCTTCACAGGGTCCGTGGGGTTGGTAAGATAGCCAAACATCAGAAGTATCCTTTACTGTATCTTTTCCTGTCTCTATATTTTCCTATATTAAGAAAGTAGTTGAGAGTTCTCTATTTGTCTCTCATTTTTTCTCACCTGGAATCTTCAAACTCTGGAACAGTACCTAACGGCTTGTTTCTTTTTTTTTTTTTTTTTTTCTTAATATATACACTTGGATAATGTATCTATAAATGGCTTTATTTAGGATTATATTTTCACTTTTCCCTAACATTTTACTGGTTTTTTCAGTTCTACTGCCTGGGCAGTCAAAACTCTATCACTGTTGTCAATGAGATCTGTTTTCTTGGGATTACAAAGTAAAGGAAATGGTGAAAATATAAATAAATTGAATCTAAGCATGTTTTGGGGTTATGAAAAAGGAAAAAAAAGAAAAGCTTTTGTAAGTTTTTGAAGGTCTGCCAGATAAGTGAGGTTTAGTGACTGTGTGCAAAAATATAAACATAAAAACATTTAATAAATCCATCCAATGAATAAAAAATTGCCACACGGGTAGACTATTGCCAGTCAGAATCAATATAATACAACGACCAGAGAGTATAAGCTGCAAGAAATAATGTAAAATTTTCTAAATTACATCTTTTCTGAATGGAGAACAAGTCCTTATGAAGACATAAAAAAAAAATATTTGCAATTTCGTTAAAAATCACCAGAATTTTTGTATTTTCATTCAAGAAAAGCTCCTATAACTTCAAAATATGAACAGTTCTGAATCCAAAAATATAGGTGCATGAATGTGATTCACATCATTTATGGATATCAATGCTCTATGTTCATTTCTTATATCTATACCTATGTGAATTGGATACTGGTATTAAAGGATTTCTTTCTCTAACAGTTTCAGGGAGCATCACAGCCAGAGTCTTTTGATTCCGTCAGATCTTTTCATTTCTGTCTGTAGGAGAAAAAGTTTAGGTTTTAAAGGGGCAGTAAGAGCACGGGAGAGAGGGAGAAAACACATCAAAATGGAAACCCATCTCAAGACCTACTACTGTAGAATATTAGATTTAAAATCTTGCCACTGGATTTAGCAAAATTGTCATTAAAAGTATTTTCATCTTCAACAGGAAATGTATGTACAGAATTAAAAAAATGTCAAAATTCATTTTAGTGTTCTATTCTTCCTTCAACATGAACTAAATAATGTTACTGGAGCATTTAATGTTTAACTTACATGACTGAGGATATTAGTCTGAATTGCTCAGTGTTCATATCCAAAAATGAAAGATCCTTCCTAAAAATCTTTAACATTACCCATTGTTCAAGTTGCTTCTTCTTAAACATATAACTCATATCTACTGACTCGTTTCAGATTATTTTTACTTCATTGCCTATGTAATATACATATTATTTTCTGGTTTAATGTTTGATATTTTCATGTGTACTGGAATATGAAATATATGAAATAGATGGCTTTTTCTTTTTTTTTTTTTCTTTTCCTTAACAGTGTTCACTGCCAAAAATATTTTTAAACATTTCCAGGTTGTATTCTTTATAAAATAGAATTTCCAGCCCACCTTGCTACTA
Organism: Coracopsis vasa; assembly: GCA_026283785.1. Lineage (NCBI taxonomy): Eukaryota > Metazoa > Chordata > Aves > Psittaciformes > Psittacidae > Coracopsis > Coracopsis vasa. The sequence continues at coordinate 15,812 of JANHGB010009504.1, read as the reverse complement.
CAAGGTTAAGTATTTATATTTTAGAACTTCCACATTCAAACATTATGCATAATCCAGGAGTTATTTCTTTTTTGGCACACCAGTAACATTACCAGCCACAGCACTCAAGAAAGCATTTACTCGTATGGTTTCCTATGCACCTTTCTTCAAACCAAGCTAGAGCATAGCTGTCTAGGATATTGGCCACTGCACCATCTCTCCAATATCAATAACCATAAATGTCAAATTAAACCTAGCATATTTTAATACAAACTAAAAATTAAACATTCAGTATTCTAAATTCTTTCAGACTGTGGCATACACATTCTTTTGACGTTCTGCACAAACAAGAACAGAGTATCAAATGATTATAAAATATGTGCCTCCCTTAACATTCTTGACATGGCACAGCCTAACATAGTAATTTAGCAGTCCTGCAACCATAGCAAAGGTATTTATCACAGTCATTAATTTTGGCAGAAGTTTTCAGTGCTTTCAGTTGAAGAAAACAAAGAAATCTGGTTTCCTGTTCTATCAGTTTCAAATTTTATCAACTATTCATGCTAACATCATTAAAATATTGAAACTTAATTAGAAGTTAACTGTATTAATATTTTATTGGTTATGATATTGTTTTATTTTATTTTGATAGCCTAACTTGTACAATATTTTTTTTTTTTGTATTTTTGGTCCATACTTGGGGGTTGACTAAAGTTTTTTGTTTATTACTTTTTTTAAAGATGTATTAGAAAATTCACTCTAAGTGTTACTTGTCTTTAAAGTAAAACAACCAGATGGAAAAGGAAAAAACCAAACCAAAATCAAACCAAACCAAACCAATCCCCCCAAAAAAACCACAAACAAAACCAAACCAAACCAACAAACAAAGGAAAAAAAAACAAACCAAACCAAACCAACCAACCAAACAACAAACAAGGAAAAAGAGAATGCGATCCAGTGATCTGAACTGAACTCAGGAGTTCTGCAGTCTGTCGTGTGTGAATGGCTTATATTTTCTTCCACAGTTATCTCTGTAAGATAAGGGTAATTGTACAGAGTCTTTCACACATAAGGTGTTTGCTTCATAATTCAGGACACTGTATGACAGTGAATGAAGCATAGATTCCAGATTTATTGTAGATATATTTCTTCATGACAAGGTCTACAGCTTCAGTTCTGTAGAAAAGACTAAAACACATCAACTTCTATTCTCACAGTGATTTATATATGGGTTTATCTTTGTTTCTGGGGAGTCATTTTCCTGAAATCAATACTAAGATTGAAACCTTAAATAATATTTGTCTCTTGGTGGTATCCTTTCATCTTTCCTTAACTTTTTGGAGATTAAAACAATATATACTGTTATCTTGAGATAGGCCATAAAAGTAAGCTTTTCTCATTTTTAAACAATACTAAGTACTGTGTATGTGTTGTGTAAGCAAAATTTAAAAGGTTTATTAGACTTGGGCGATCAATACATTCTATTTCTCTATATCTTCTCTTCTCTGTGATAGAAGAATTACATCAGAAGCATCATAACATCCAGATTAACAATCGGTTGCATGAGTAACCATCTTCAATGCCTTTCTTCATCTGAAATCTATCACTTAATAATTTCACACAAAAGACAGCGATAAACTGAGAAAAGTATAAACCTGTAAGATAGGAAGAGTCAGAACTGATGCAAGCACAGAATAGAATTTGTTCTATAGAGCAGGATTAATTAAGGCAAATATTACCACCAGCTGGTAGAAGAAACAGGGCAGGGTGTCATAGTTTAAACCCAGCCAGTAACAGTTCAGTAACACTGAGTTTCTAACAAAGTTTTGACCAATTTAAACATGTCAGGTGAAGTTACCAAAGTCAAGTATCTTTTTTGCCAATAGATTTTCTACTGCTAAAGTTTATCTGGATAGTAATGGGGATCACAAAAATAACTTGCTCAATTTGTAGACAAGCTAATATACAAAAAAATCCCCAATTTGAAAAAAAAACCCCAAATTTGTTTTGAAGTTTCATTTGCTTGTTTGCAGAAGTTGCTTCCCCAGGTAGGAGGTGATAACAGAAAAGAAAGAAAGAAAAAAAAGAATTACTTCCTCAAGCTCTATCTACATTCTGTGTTTTTGAAAATCTGCAAGTTTTCCATGAGTATTTCTCCATTTAGTAATTTCAAAGTGAGAGAATAGCTATAAACCACTCCCAAAAAGATGTTCCGCTTCTGCGGAGCAGTTAATAGTGTAGATGTTACATAACTTGTGTACTTGTGTTACAGTCCCTCAGATATTATGTCATCCCCAGAGGGTAATAATAAGACAGGAAAAATTAGGTTTATCCCCATACTCTTTCCCAAAGTCATGGGTTATGATTTCATTGATTATTTAATGAGTTAATTGAAAGATATAACATTTATTTTAGAGAAGATGCATTTCCCTAGAGATAGGTTCTGTGTTGCTGTGTATTTTGAAATGAAAGAAGGCTAACATTGTGATGCATTTATTTTACTTTTTAAAGACAGAGTATCTAGTTCTGATGCCCAAGTAGAAGATACTGAGAGGCTGCAGTTGTCATGCTTCTATCAAATTCCTCTCCCCCTAAAACAATTTTTTAGTGTAAAGTTAATTATTTGCTCTCTAAGGAGAGAAAATGAAATTCATAAAGCACGTTTAAAATTCTTTTTGACAACAAAAAATGCTTGAATACTTGTAATGCCTTGTAAGTAGCATGCTAATATTGATATTCAGTTTTCAAAGAAAGAGTAATTTTTCCATTCCTCTATTACTGAGCATGAAAAGGGTTTGATAGACATTTGAGTTCTGGAATTAAAACATTTTCTTACCTTTAGTGTTATTTCTGAGGAGACTGCTACATCTCCAACTGTTAATAAACAGTATACGGGAAATTTTAGGGACATTACCTGCTAAACATGACTGTTCATATGCATCCACCTATACAAAACCTGCTGATAAGGCCATGTTGTGAAGTTGAAGGACTCCCAAAAGAAAAGATCTGGTGTACACAAATGTAATTTACTTAACTGTGTCTGAAAATATCAAATATCAAAATCATTGTCTCTGATAAAATTACAAAGCTCTTTGCATATAATGAAGAAGCAAAAAAAGGACAGTTTTTAAAGAATAAAATTGCAATGAAAGTTAAATTTAGAGACAGAAAAATACTATGTTAAATGAAAAATGTGATTTCTTAGTGAAGTGTTAGTGACTTTACTGAGTGCTGAGTAAAGTTTTATTGTACGTGATTTTTTTGTTACTTCCTGTTTTTTGATTCATATTTTAATGGCTAGTGTGTGAATTCAAGGAAATAAGATTTCTTCTGACATTTATAATCAAAATTTCATAGATGTAAATGTTAAAAGAAGTAAAGAAATAAGGAATAAGTAATATAGAGGTTACCTTTTCTTTTTTGTTGTTTAACAAAATCAAAAAAGTGAAAGATACATTGCTTCTTTTGCAAGTGTGTTCCTTTTAATAACAGAAACTCATATAGTTGCAAATTTCAATATCCTTGTGCATGTCAAGAAGTACTTATCTATCTGCCACAAGGAACCTTGCTATATATTCCTAATTTCAGCAAATATTTCTTTACATTCCAGAAGATCAAGACATGTCATATGTGTTGTTTTTTTTTCCCGTTACTTTTTTCCTTCTTTCATTGACGATGTTTGGTAAATCTAAAATGAGCGGTCTCTAGGGAGAAGAAATTGATTTTATTTTAGATGCCAGGCACTATGTTAAATAATCCTGAGAACAAAAAGAAATTATTCAAATATATGTGCATAAAAAGAGAAAATATCAACCCCTGAATTGTCAAATCTAATATGAAGTAAAAGTGAACTAAAACTATAAGATCTCCAAAGACTTACATATCTGTTACCAGGCCTCCTTGCCTTCTGTGATTTAGGAAAAAGTTGTTATCTGAATGGAACTCGGGTCAGTAATAAGAACTATTTCAGAAAATCAGAATCCTCCCTGTAGTGAGGTTGTTAAGTGGCACATTTGTCACTCCATCAAGGAATTACACCGTTGAGCGTAGGATGATAACACATGATAACACAGAGTACTTCATGATAACACAGAGTACTGCTACAGTAACAGTAAAGCAACATGAAGCTTCAGGTCAAGGCTTCCGTATTTTAGAGATAAGAGAATGGAATTAAATTTTCCCTGTCATCTTCAAAATTTTTGCTATGAAAATTGAAAACTGGTGTATAGCTGGTGCTATAAGAGTTCAACAGACAGAAATCTGAACCAAACTGAGAAAGTACTCTACAGGTTTATCTGCATAAAAGCCTAAGTTTGCAAACTTTTATATAGTATGTAGAAATCAAAATCTTCTAGTGATCTAAAAAATATCCCGGTTGACAACACCCAGCTGAATCAGAATGCTCTATGAAGTGCTCTTGCTGAAATCCAAGTCAACAACATTTGACAAAATTTAACCCAGTAAAATATTAGTTATTTGTATTTTTTTGTGACAAAATTACCTTGTCATAATATGCAAGGTAAATCCAATATATTTCAATAAATGTTTATTTTAAATATTATTTTATATTAACATTTTCCACAAAATAATTTAAACTCATTCTACCCATAACAGTGTTGGAAAAAAGGACTTTATTAATAAAAATGGGAGCATTTCAAACAGTTTTGAAGTTACAAGAAAGAAACTCCTGGAATATTACCCATATTAACATTACAGCTATGTTCTTATTTATAGTACAGCTAAAATAGAGCTAATCTTAGTGCCTTCCCCAGAACTTAGTGCAACTAAAAGAAATTTAGAAAAAATATTTGGAATATGAACTTCAACATGACTAGAAAACAGCTGAAAGGATAAACATGTCTGAGAATGATTTCTTCAGTTCAGTGGTGTTTATCTTTGTGGAAGATCCTTAGTTTTCAAGCTTGCTGATGAGACCTACCTGGAACTAAGAAGACATGAATTCCAGAGCTCAGTTTTGTCTCAGTGGCTCTTCATATATTGGAAGATAAAACTATTCTCAAATCTGTTGTTAGACTTGGTATAAATGAACTCATTAGTATAGACTAAAAATAAGTCAAGAAAAAGGTTTAGACTGATTATTCAATCCACATGAACCCTCTATAGCCTTCAAATTAAGATACCCTAGATAGAAACAAGCACTTGAGTCAAGATTTCAGACACTGTCAAGTAGAGAAGAAAACAGAAGCCAAAGATCCTTTCATTCTCATGTCCTACTTTTGAATGGGTATGTCACAGAACTTATTTAAATGTTATACATTTAAATAGAGTAGTTGATGATCTTAGTATTTCAAAAATGTGGATCTCCCAGGAAGAAATCTTTGTCTGTAGGAGTGCTAAGTTCAGAATGAAGAAATTTTATTTCTATATCTGTGAAAAAAATATTCTGAAATGTATTTTTTCCTAGTTCCTATTTATACAGCAGCGTTTGTGAGTCATATTTTGAAATACATAATTTTCAACATAGCTTAGGTAGAGAATATGTAATTAGCTTATTGTAGCAGACTCCAGTAGGAGGACCAGATTCCTAAAACTTTGTTTTTGGAGTAACATCACCAGAACTAATCCGCAGGTGAATCTGATTGACTGCCACATTTTCCACATATTTCCTATTTTAAGAAAGTTTAATTTGAGGAATTTCGTCCTAAGTTGTGGAAAAAGACTGTACTCAACAATAACTCAATCAAAACAGCTGTCTAGATTTGCATAAATAATCTATATATACTAAAAAACAAACAAAAAACCCCACAAAAACAAACAGCAAAAATCAAAGCCAACCCAACAAAAAAAACAGAACAAACCAAAAAAAAACCAAACTTGCAGCTCCTAGTCTGTGAAAACAGAACACTGTAAATTACTGTTTAATGCTAAAATTTTGCTTATTTATTATATTTAAATTATCCATGCATAAAAGAGCAATGATATATCTCATACTGAAGAAAATACAAATGTCGGTTTGGTCACTGAATGTGTCTACTGCACTTGTGAGCACATACACATTAAACATTGAACTAGTCAACGCCAGAATCCTACAAGCTGTGAACTATGTATTGTAGTTCACAGGAGACAGAAACAAAACAGCACAAAAGCTTTCTGAAGAGATCAAAAGTTCATTTAGTGCTTTAAAATCCAGAATAAGAGGAACATATGCCCAGATGACCCTTGGAAGCAAAACATGCTTCACAATATAGATAAAGGCATAAAACTCCTAGTCATTCTGCAAGTTTCAAGAAAATTCTTTCCCCAATCTGATCATTTTAACAAAGTGCTCAGATTAATGTGTCTCTTGAGATGGTTAATCTTTGAACTGTCAGTCTTAATTTCTGAAAATAGGAGCTTTATTTTCTTTCCATAGTATGCAGCTTCAATAACCCTTAAGAACAAGATAAATTAATTCATAGAAAATAAATATGATTCAGCAAATACTGCAAATTCAGAAGTGGAGAAGTGTTCTAATATTGATATTTATGAAGTACAGACTAAATATCTATAAACAACCTCACGATAAATAAGAAAATCCCTTGATTTTAGATAAGGGCCAAACTCGCAGCCTGCTCCTTTCCAATTTCCTCTCCACAGCAGGAAAGTGGAAGAAAACAGGTTGGGAAAATTCATGGGTCCAAGTAAAGACAGGGCAATCAGTTGTCAGTTACTGTGGGGGGCAAGAGAGACTAAAATTGGGGAAAATTACTCCAATTTTTAGAATCATAAAATCATAGAATCGTTAGTGTTGCAAAGGACCATAAAATCACCCAGTTCCAACCCCTTTGCCATGGGCAGGGACACCTCCCACTAGATCAGGTTGCTCAAGGTCCGGTCCAGCCTGGCATTGAACACTGCCAGGGATGGAGCATTGACGACTTCCTTGGGCAGCCAGTTCCACTTACCTCTCTGTCTGCCTCACCATTCTCACAGTAAGGAATTTCTTCCTCATAGCTAACCTGAATCTCCGCTGTTTAAGTTTGAACTTATTACTCCTTGTCCTATCGCTACAGTCCCTGGTGAATAGTCCCTCTCCGGTATCTCTGTAGGCCCCCTTCAAATACTGGAAGGCTGCTATGAGGTCTCCATGCAGCCATCTCTTCTCCAGGCTGAATAGCCTCAATTTTCTTAGCCTGTCTTCATATGGGAGGTCCTCCAGCCCCATTATCATCCTCATGGCTCTTCTCTGGACTTTTTCCAACAGTTCCATGTCCAATTATTGCCAATTAAAATAGATTTGGGTAGTGAGAAACAAAGAAAAATATTAAAACACCACTTTTCCTTCTGACTCTCCAGAGTTCAACTTCACTCTGGACTCCCAACTTATCTAGTCCTTGCTGAGCAGCGTAGCGACTAGGAGGCATGGTTAGTACACAGCTGTTTCTTTTCTTTCTCACTGCTTCTCTCACACCTTTCCCCTGCTTCAGTAGTGGCCCTCTCCACTAGCTGCACCCCCTTCAGGCTAAAAAATATCTGCTCCAGCATAGGCTTTCTCCACAGGCTACGGTTCTTTCAAGAAATACCCATCTGCTCCGGTGGTCTGCGGTGTGGCTATCTGCTCTGGCACAGAGACCTTCTCCTTCAGCTCCGACTATGGTGTTCCCTCTGCTGTTTCTCACTCTTTTCCATCCTTCTTCCTCTGTTGTTCCTTTGTTTCCTCAGTTTTAGTGTTAACAAATCTTACTTTAGGATTTAGCATTAAATTTTAGCATTAAGGTCTGCACTAAACATTTAATTAACAGTACTTTCCAGGACTGGGCTAACTTGCTGGTATTATAAGAATGTTTTATTTCTTTGCATTTCAGTTTGTTCAAAGCAAAGCATGTAAAATAGAATTACATAATTTGTTGTAAAAAAGGTCAATATAAACTTTATTATTAAAATAGGTATAGGATCACTTAATTTCATTTTATTCATGCATCTGGACTTCTGTACAAACTATTTTATTAAACTGTTTTTGTCTAAAATTAAAAAGAAAAGGAATGATCACCGAGGAAAAAATGCTTTTCTAATAGTAACGGGACTTTTTTCAACAATTTCAGATTCAAACTATAAGTATGTTCTGGCATACACAGATTTGGGTCACATTTCTAGTGTAGTTAGTAAGCTATAATGTCTTGTAATGTTCTTTTGTAACATTTTGTCCTGGTAGGGATTAATAAAAATAAAACCTTCCTGAATAACTTTTTATTCTTATATATTAAATTGAACAAAAATCTGAGTTTTAGGGCCAAGTCTTTATTCCAGACACCATCAGAAACTGTACTGGCACACTTACATTCAAATGAAGTAACAACAATTTTGAAGAATAAGCATAATGTGTCATAAGGTATGTTTCAACTTATGATGAGTTAAAATCTTTTGGACTCAGGACTAAACAATATTAAATTCATCCAGAAAGGCCAGGGTAAAAATACTTGACTACTTTCTTGGGTTCTTAGGGCTTGAAAGGTTTATTTTCTTTCTTTGATATAAGAGCAAGAGTTGCAATTTGCCTATAATAAACGGTCATTAGATAATTTTATTTCCCCTGTGGTTTCAAGCATTACTGTTATCTTTTGGTTTATTCTTTGTTGCTGCTCAAATTAATAAGTATACAGTCTTTACAGATGTTCTTAATATTATCAGAATTATGAGGTCATTGTATCAAAGAGGCTTAGATAAAGCCACCGACGTAACAGCAACCTAATCAAGGAAAGGCAGATACTTAGAAAAGTAATTGTCATACTTTCTGATAAAAGGTAAATAGTTAGAAATGAAATTTATTTTCTTCACCAATTTGTTTCCAGACTGGTAATTTCTACAACAACAAAGAATAAAGAGGATTTGTAGCCAGCCCCAGAGAGCCAAATTAAACAATGCCTGTTACAGCAAGGTCTATCATTTTCTCCTCCGGTTTGTTTCTTTTCACTGAATATTATCCTTCAGCCAAAAAGAGCCTCTGCAAGCCTAGCAAGACCTGGCAATTAGTGAGTTGAAATATAGGAGATATTCCTTCTAGGTAAATAAAGAAGGAATTCAAGATACTAAGTCAAACAAACCAAAGAAAGTGTGTGCTCAGAATCTTAATTGCTGCTGTCTGCAGTCCTCACTCAATCACAGGGAGGGTTAAATTTTTTCAGATAAAGGGAGTAAATAATGAAGACATTGGTGTCATATGAAGAGGAGATGGGTAATAGAGAATTAGTCTAAATATATTTCCTATATGAAAAAAAATATCCTAAGCAGCTTGACAGAAGAGAAAAAGATGTATTTATTTGAAAAGTATTCATGTCAGGAAGCTTTTGATGACTAGTACCAAAAGAACAAGGGGAAGAAAAAGTGCCAAAACAAAGAGAATTGTTGATTTACTGTGGTATGTGCTTAATATACAGCATCTGCTGTTGACAATCAGCACAGTCATTTCAGAAAAAAAAACCCACATCAAAAAGGTATCCTTTTTCTCTCTGTCATGAGTCTTCCTTCAGATCTTAATTAACAATAATGTTTTCAAGTTTTCAGTTTATTAACAAAAGATCTAAAAAGATCAAGAAAATGCACCAGGACTTCAACTCTATTATATCAGTGACCTTGTAATTCCCCTGCCAGATGTGTCTGAATATTCTAATGGATCCCATCTGATCACAGGCACATCAACAGTTCACAGATAACACTTTCATCGTACAGATGCATGGTGATTGTTCATCTACTCTATCTCATCTTATCATGTAAAATATTCAGGGTATTTAGAGATAAATCTCTGAAACATGAGCGTATTGAAGCGTATGCACTTACACAAAACCAAAATCTCTTTCTCTGCATTTATTTGTCACACCTTCACATCATAACTATGATTTTCATTGCTTTCTACAAACAGTTGAATATATCTAACGTAATCACATAAAGCGGGGCATATATTTTCATACCATTTCTTCCCTCAAATATCAGCAGAGCTTTATTTCCATATGCAAATAACTAACTGATTTTTTTCCAGGTAAAAAAATAAAAGTTCACTTTTTCTGCAATGTCATGGGGAAATTGTCAAAGGAAGTTTACTTACTGCTCCCCTTAAAATATGTGAAATATTAATGGAGCAAATGAAGTATCACAGTTTGCAAAGCAAAATCTGCTTAATAATATTAAATAATGATGTGATTAGTCTCTAAATGAATATGCAGTACTTCTTGCTAACTACTTTTTTCTGTAATGCCAAGTTTAATTACACTATTTACAGGACATAAATAACAAAGTATGGGAAGAAAAGAATGACAGGGATGATGTTGCACTAGCATATATTACACAGTTACAATCTTAAATCAATGATGAAAATATTTAAAAGAGGAAAAAAAGCCCACAACAACAACCATGAACAATGCTGTGGATTATTGCTTCTGTTTTCACAGATCATTTCTTCATTTTGAAAAGTCATTGATATGCATGCAAAATGCTATGATAAAAAGCCTGGGTTCCTCTATGTACCTGGAGAAACATACAGTGGGTCCTGATGCAGACTCATAAATCTCATTTCTGCATTGGAGAAAATTCATTTTTTTAGGTAAGAACAATATTTTTTGTTCCTTTAATGGGAAGCATCATGGACCTGCATACCAATTTGTAAACACTCTTGTGTAATGGGATGCATCCTTACTTGGCGAAGAAGTAAACAGAATCATGATCATAATGATCTATTTTTTTTTTTTCATTACATGAATGAAGCCCTTCTCTTCATAACTACATCCTTAAAGGCCCTGAATACCTGTATGGTAATTCAGCTGCTTGACCATTCAGCCCTTAGCTGAATAATGAATGATGAATGAATAATGAATGATGAATGAATAATGAAGAGTGGGAGAATGACAGAATGATCTTTTTTTTTTTTTCCTCTCATAGGAATGCTTTTCTTCTATAAGTAAGAATTTTGGCTATCACATCATTTTACATAAAAATGCACAAAGCACTGACTTCCGTTCATTGCAAATTAGGAGTGCTTTTATCCACTGACCTACTTAAAGTCCCACTTACTATTGTCATAATTCCTTCTGCAAAGTAATCTCTCGAGCTGTTTCTTCACACGTCTTTAGTGAAACAAAATTCTCCCTCCTAAAGGTTCAACTCACCCCTGTTCTTCCCCCACACCTATTTATCTATCTTATTAGAAAGTGGGTTTTTTATGTGGAGGATACTTGTGCATATTAGCTGATGATTTCATTGTAATTGTGCCACATTGTGCTACGGACATTGTATAGTTATATACACTTGCTTTTGTAAAGAGCATGTAGTTTCCATTTTTTTTGTGGGCCAGACACCAAAAGCTATACCCAATGAACTCAGCTGTCATTTAGTCAATTTAGTAAGCAAATGGCTACAGCCAGATTAAAGTAATGAAGTTTAGGGTTCGGACATATTAGTGAGCATGGCATTCTACAGGATGCTTGTGATTGCTTGCTGCCCACTCATTTTTTTTTTCATTTATTTCATACTTTAACCTTGCACAGTGTAAAATTAGCTCAGGAGTTCATCTAATAACTTCTGAACCACAGCAGCTTGAATTGAGACTGTGAGGGGTGCCCCAGAATTGTTGCCAGCTTTAATACTTTCACTTGATAACTGCAATGGAATGGCACAACATGCTGCTTACATTTTGTATACCACTGCAGAGGAATGAAAATTGCAAAGCGGGTGGGAAAGCTGAATACTGAAGGTATGATATTCATATATCTTCTGAGTAGTTGGGTTGATGAGTGGGACGTAGCTCAGAATAGCTGTGTAGAGCTGATGAAAGTTATACCATGCTGCAGTCTACCCTACCTCTGATGCCTGAGCCATCCAAGAACATTGACTTGCCTTTGTTTTAGCCATTCCTGGCTATAGCTTTCCAGCAGTCAAAACCTTACTGATATATGCTATAATAATTCCCACTTCATTTTACCCATGCCCACCTTCTTTTACATCTTGACATAGTACCTGGCATCAAGGATGTGTGGGGTGCATGTGTGTATGTGCATATATAGCACGTTCATACCTTATTTGGGCTTAATTTTGTTGCCTCATATGGGCATCTAACAGCATCTCTGGTATTGTGGCAAATCAAAAATTTCTGGACAGGGTTGGCAGACATGACACAGGACCTGCAGATAACCATGTTATGTCTGAATAACAGGTGGAGTTCAACCAGGGTACATTAGGACAATTCAAATAGCACTCAGTTGTCTATATCGGCAGCTAAATTAAATTTTATGTGTTCAGCATGGGATTTCACTCTACATTAAGACACTTACTTATAAATGCTTATATTTGAACAAGCTGTTAAGTTCATATTAGAATCAGTGAAGATATCAGATTGGATTTCTTTGCTTAAATGTAGACAGCTATCACCCTTTTGGTTGAGGCAGTACATCCTTTCTGACTACTAGATTTTACTTTAGAAAAGTACAGATCTCCTGTAAGTCCTGTGACATATCTGACACCCTGCAGAAATATTTTGAATATAGGACATTGCATTTGACACTGAGTTCCCATTTATGTAAGCAGCTGAATTCCACTCCTAGACCTTTCAGTTAGCGGAGCTGAAGCAGTGACTGAGCTTACTGCATGGACGACACCAACCGGTTAGTCAGCTGAACTGCTGTCTAGGATTGTATTGGTGACTTATTGCCTAAATAGAAGAATGAGGTGATATTTTAGATGCTTTATGATGTCTGATGCATCAGCATCAGGCTGACAGGTAGGACACAAGACGCATAGGAAATCCATGCCGTTTTGCAGCTGGGAGTGACAGTATACGCTAAGTCATTTCACATAATTTTATGTTTCTATGTGCTTAATGTTGAACTCAGTTTTGACCATAGTGATTTGCACTCTAGGAAGAGGTAGCTATTAGAAATTATCTGGGATACCCAAGGATTTAAACTGTTGGTAACAGGAGGCTGAACACTAACTACAGGATGCTATGGTAAAGAAGATCCTGTAATTAAAACAAATATTTTTGTTTGCTTTTAAAACATGATTAGGAAATATTTTTAAAAGAGAAGAAAAGTTTATGCCCAAATGTGTGATTTTAAACAAGAATCTTTTTCCAGAGAGTCTTTGTCTACACTCTACTCACCAATAAATTTCAAAAAGAAGTTAATTGGAGATTTTTCTTCAAAAAGAATCTTACCCAAATTGGTAATGAAAAGGTGATAAAGCATAAGGTAGTATTCCTGAAACATTGCTGAGAATGACAGGACATTTTAAGCAGAGTGGTCTAGATAAGTACTGTAAGCTAGTTTGCAGCTACTGTATGAGTTCACTGACAGAAAACTTCTGAAATGTGTATCTTAGACACGTAAATGGTACATTTTTACATCTTTATAATGAGACAAGCACTATAATATGTCACTGAAACATAGCGTTGGAAATTTGACCAACAGCAATTTCTCTCTTTCTCTTTTCCAAACAGTTTTTACTTTAATGTATTTGTGCTACTTTTTCATTTTTATGGATTATTTCTTTTGATGAAAATTAGAGATGCAGGATGATATTTCAGTTCATATTATGAATTCTACTCAACTGTTCAACAGTGGTACTGACCTTTAATAATAATCTTAAGTCCATATTTGCCAGTATCTCTACTTAAAAACTAGTTTTTTTATTGCAGAATAGAATCATTTATGTTGGAAAAGACTTTTTAAAATCACCAAGTCCAACTGTAAACCTAGCACAGACAAATTCGCAACTAAACCATGTTCCTAAGCACCACATCTACGAATAGTTGAAAATTATTTCCATTAAACCTTCCCACAGTCCATAGGAATATCTAATATAAAAAGCATGCAGTTCTACAAACACGACGCAAATTATCTCTTCTCAAATATGTAAGCAAACTGCAGCTGAATCGAAAGCAGAATACCATTGTAAAGTAATATGCAAATACTATTGTGAAGACATCAGAAGAATTTATTTCTTGTGCACTGTAACATTCATAATTCTAAGAATATTTCATCCCCAAAGGCTATGAAGATAAATGGAACAAAAGTGAGATATATCTTCCTTATGTTTACTGCAAGTATTAGTGGTAAAGAAGTTGGAATTGTTGCATTATTGTATATGCCTGTTAATATTTATAACTCTGGACATGATCACAGAATAAGTAAAGGCAGCAAATGAAGTGCAAATGTAAACAAGATGGTAGTATACTGGAAAATTATGTAACTTTTTTAGTGTATTGACATAAGCCTTGTTCTGAACTTGCAAGCCCTTAGGACTGAGTCTCATCAGGCTTGTTCTGCTTGAGCTTTTCTTGACCTGCTTGCAGCTTGAGAATTTTCCAGAACAGAACACGAGGGGATGTTCTCAGTTTAGTTATCCAGATGTACAGAGTTAAACAGGATATTATTTGATGTCATTTCTTAGGTATTCCTTCTGATGTAGTTGCTGTTTTACCTTGATTCTTGACTCTTCTTGTACTCAAAATCTACCCATTCTACTCACCTATCTAGCAGGTTGAAGTCAGCACAGAGAAGGGTTCTTCAGCTGATGGTATGTATAAACTCAGAAAGAAAATAACAAGTAAGAAAAGTACATGTAACAAACAAGCAAACTAGCTAACTAAAACATACAAACAAAAAACCAATCATGACAAGCAGTTGCAGCCAATTCAAGAAAAGTAAAGAGAAATCTAAAAAAAAAAATCAATCTGAGAGATCTTATAAAACATATAAAGTACAGCTAAATGTCTTCTAGACCTATAAATGAAAATGGAATAGAGATATCTCATCAGAAAAAAAGGCCCAGAGGTGAACAATAACCAGAACTAGATCAAGGTTTTCAGGAAGAGTAATGTAAATTACTCTTGGCTGGACACAAATGGAAATAAGTACATGGAAGCAGAGCTTGTTACATTTAATGAGAAAAATGTTAATTCAGATGAGGTAGGTAATAAACTGTGCCCCACCTTTCACAAGTAACTTAAATTGCAGAAATGAAGCAAATTATTCTATAGGTACCATTTTGCTAGACTATGCATGATGTGAATGGAAAATATGCACTTATGTTTATAAAATAAAAACCTGTGATCGAGATAAGTCGATCATGTTAATACAGTATTAACAATATGCCAAGCTTCAAAACTATTTTGAAGGAAAAATAAATATAGGTAAGTTTAACTAGAATTCCTCAAAATGGACCATCATATTTAAAATTAATTAAAATTATGTATTGATAAACATTTCTGAGGAAAAAAAACCCGTTAGATGGCGACCTGTAGAATAGGACTGCATACACAATCTAAGAACTACAAAAATGTCCTGAGAACCTTTC